>JACXGK010009483.1:0-19899 GCA_016801125.1 Novumbra hubbsi
GTGCAACGATACAAAGTGCAACGATACAAAGTGCAACGATACAAAGTGCAACGATACAAAGTGCAAGGATACATAGTGCAACGATACAAAGTGCAACGATAAAAAGTGCAAGGATACATAGTGCAACGATACAAAGTGCAACGATACAAAGTGCAACGATACAAAGTGCAACGATACATAGTGCAACGATAAAAAGTGCAAGGATACATAGTGCAACGATACAAAGTGCAACGATAAAAAGTGCAAGGATACATAGCGCAACGATAAAAAGTGCAACGATACAAAGTGCAACGATACATAGTGCAAGGATACAAAGTGCAACGATACAAAGTGCAACGATACAAAGTGCAACGATAAAAAGTGCAACGATACATAGTGCAACGATACAAAGTGCAACGATACATAGTGCAACGATACAAAGTGCAACGATACATAGTGCAACGATAAAAAGTGCAACGATACAAAGTGAAACGATACATAGTGCAACGATACAAAGTGCAACGATACATAGTGCAACGATAAAAAGTGCAACGATACATAGTGCAACGATAAAAAGTGCAACGATACAAAGTGCAACGATACATAGTGCAAGGATACATAGTGCAACAATACAAAGCGTCCCAGAGGTTTTTAGTTGGATTCCGGTCATTGAATGTAAGTGGCATCAATGCCTTCGTCATCCAGGAACAGCCGACACTCTGGCCAGTTTGGTCAAAAACCTGCCGCCAGTAGCCCGCTGGAGATCATTTCAAAGTGCTCCTGCTCCTCCTTTCACAAAGGAGCAGATATGGGACCTGCTGCTGGGTTGATGCCCTTCTACGGCCCTGTCCAGCTCTCCTTGTGTAGTGGCCAGTCTCCGGAAATCTCTTCTATGCTCTTGAGTCTGTACTGGGCGACACAGCAAACCTTCTTGCGACGCTATCTCTCTCTCCTCTATCTACAAAAAATTATAAAATGCCAAGAAAAAGTTGTTGAATTTCTCCATTTATGTTCGTCATAAATCAATGTATTTCTGAACTGAGCCGGCCGAGACTGAACCTCATTGTAAAATACTCTTGGGTGAATGCCTCGCAAATTGTTTTATGCTTGTCTATTTAGAAAAAGCTCTGTACATGTTTAGGTTTTAAGATGATTTGTCCATCAAAAAATGTAATAATCCATTAATAAGTGCAATATGTTCGAGCATAAGTTCTAAACATGCATTTTTCTTCTTTATAAGCTGCCAGCAAAAAGATCTATCGGGCTGCATTCACATAAAGTGGTTTTCCCAAACTCTGGAGCAGATCAAACAAAGGATTATTATTATTACTAAAATAAACAAGTCACCTAAAGGAAAAAGCATCATGGGTATTGAGTCAGGACAAATATTTATTCAAAAATAATTGTTTGCAAATCACACACTAATTATTTGCTGGGTTGTTCCTATCTTAGATGCTCATGGCCTTCTCCCACTCTACGCTCAGTGGAACGTACGGTTTAGTCAAGACAATGTCCCAAAGTTGAGATGTGAACAAAAACCCCTGCGAGAATGGTCTTTTCCCATCTTAAAGAATATATCATAGTCTAAACAGTTTTAGAGTGATGAAGAGGACGAATTGAAGGAGTCACATGGTGTGATTATATCTACAGCCCAAAACCAGAAAACGTACAACGTGCACAAATCGCCAACATGCTCTTAGACGGATTTCAATCTCGTTCATCTTAAAAGCCTTACTCGAAATACATCCCGGGAAACAGAAAGCCTGGCAATTTGCCTGACAATTTACAAAATGTAAAGGTAGCAATTTCTGTGCTCTATTTTTGAAAACAGCAACCACAATCTACACACACCTTTAAAGTTCCTGTGCCGTTGCAGCTGCCTCTTTGCTGAGGTTCCTTGACAGGGTAATCAGTAGCTGGCTGGGCTTCAAATAAGCCAGAGCCTGAGCTGTATTAATACAGCTGTAGACATGTTCAAGGTCATTACTTCTGATACGGACGTCTCGACACTTTCTCAAGTGACTACCAGGGTTGGAAAGTCGGTATATAAATATATATATATATAGAAAGAGAATATACTGGTGAAAAAGAAAGTGAAATTCTCTTATTATACGCTCTTCTCCCCTCCACACTTACCTAACAATAGGCATGCTGTATCATGAAACTCTGGACAATGGAATTGAATTGAACTCTAAGGAATTCCAATTTGGGCTTCAGAATTGTTAAAGATATAAGTTATATTTGACTGGTTGTCAAAAGGCACTACAAGATAAATTGTTCTGTGTTAACATTTACACCTGACACTTGATGGGATTAGACTTACAACGCTACACTACACAATACTTACTGGCTTTGTTTTTTCCTCAAATGTTCTAGGTTTTCAGGGGGGAAACAAAACTTCATGCAAAATTAGTTATTTTGTTTATTTTAAATCAAATATCCTACACTTGTCAGGGTTTTGTTTGTTTACCCCATCTAATGCTATTGTTCATATTTTGCCATGAGTGAGGGAGGTTTGGTATTCTGGCCCTGGTTACTAAGAAACGTCCATGCCACTTCCCAAACCCAGATGAAATGTTCTTTTAACATTGCTTAAAGTGAAAGCACTAACAATCAAACCCATAAATGGATTATATGAGTAATCTTCAATAGGTTTACTGAGGATCCACTGACAGGCGATGCAGTGGAAACTCACTTGTGCTGATCTCCTTGGCTAGTAGGCATAATTGACCTGCTTAGCATCTGAAGACTTGAGATACACACAAATTAATGGTTGGGTAATTGCTTCATTTACAGCCAAGCATCAAAACCCCGGGCACAATTTGCTATTCTGCAAAGGTTATCTATTCACAAACTTCACAATGACAATCTGTGCCAGATATTTTTCTGCGCAATTCATTGCAACATTATTAGCCGGTCATTTCCTAAAGCGCAGTATTGTTCGCACGTTTTGTTACAGATTATTTCTGTCTTTACTTATCCCTTTTGGACTTTTAGGCAGCTCAAGAAAATCCCTTAGCTGTTGCATACCATCAGCACTTTCTTTCCAACTGTTCTACAACAAGGGTGAGGCGATCAATACATTTAATGCATCCAATCAATTACCCCGAATGTTAGCTTTCACCTTAAGTGACTCCTAACATTTAGTCACTCAGTGGTCTAGAGCCTAGAGAGTAGATGGAGGTTTCTGAGGGGTTTGAAAAACCGAACTGTGAAACACTTTTCTGTATTCCCACCTCCCTCCTGCACCGGAATTAAGTCTCAGTGAAAGGGCTCAGGGAATTACGCCAAAAATCCCCAAGGCGCAAGATTGGTTACAATTAATTTAGCTTCAGGGCCATTATCCTTGTCTCTCCTTTTCCAGTCCATTGAAAACAATGCTCCTGTAATCTGAAAATGCATAAACGGGGCAGCACCAGTCAGAGACAGTAAGCAGCGTGCCTTCTGTAATCTCAGATGTTTAGCAGGATTGGCCTTTAGAGACATTACCTCTCCTGCGTAAACAGTACGGTCCCCTGGGTTATGCACGGAGGATAATGAAGACGTGACATTCACCCGCTTGCAGACCAGCTGCTCCACTCTTCTAACAGGACCTTCCCCGGGTGACGTATAAGCCGGCCTTCAGGCCAACAGCCAGCGAGGAGGCAATCTTTATCAGTCCTTCCCAATGGCTGCCGGAAAAGGAGAGAGTCGGGAGGTTTTCGTTGTCAAGGGGCTGTATACAGTGAGGGTGTTCATTATTCTCATTGCTTGGTGTTGTTGTTTTTCTCTCCCTACCTGCAAAACGACACGAAAGAGAGGTGTAAAATACCTGACGGACGGTTCCGCTAATTGTGATTCATTTGCTCTGAATGAGAGGATTTACGAGGCGTCGCTGTGTCGGGTGGCGAGGACGTTTGCTGAAGTTTATGCTGACTTGTTGTGAATCGACATGTACATGTTGTATATGAGGCAAAACATTACACATCAATGGACTGTTTGTGTGTCAAATAACGGTGACTTTGTGGGTTCATGGATTCTATAGACTCCCCCCTAGGGGCCTTGGCTTAAGATGTTGTCATGGGGTTATGGTTTGCTTCTATCACATTCCCTCACTGCTTCCTGTAAGAAGGCATGTTTACCAGGAGGCCACCAATTGCTGTTGAATTCTATATATATATATATATAGTTTTTAAAGTCCAATTAAACAGCATTGACCTTCAGGTTAAATGAAATAGCTCAGGTTTTGACATGCTCAATCAACTCAGAGCTATGGAATGAAACCATTCAATACAATTCAGACTTTCCGAGGAAATATAACTATTGCTAATATTATGTCTGGAACTTCATACCTTATAATTTTGATTGGGGAAAATAGTTCAACAATAAACCTAATTCTTAATCTAGAAGTAGACATTTTAATCTTAAACATGTGTCCTGATATTCTGCCCTACTACTAATCCACTCATTCATATGTATTTTTCTCAAGTTCGTCTTAAATAGTAGAAACCCCTATGTGGTCATTGATGACTTCCTGTTTCATTGGGGTATAAAAATGGGGTGACACTTGCATAGCTAAAGTAGTTTAAATCAACATGTAATCTGTATTTATACAAAACTCTGTCTGCCTTGGTCAGGAGGTTGAAACATGGATGTTGTTGGATCTTTCAGCAGGACAATATTCAGATCCACATAAAAAATGTATCACAGCATCAACACTTTACAATGGACATCCCAATCCCATTGACAAGCGGTGAGCTAAAGAGGAGAGTCAAAGACTGAAGGACCTAGAGAAAATGTGCCATCTCTTCTCCAAACTCATCAAACATTTCAGAAGACTCAGTGCTCTTATCTTGAAATGGGTATTAAAGTATTAAATGAAGTATCATAAAATACTTTTGACAAAAATATGTATTTCTTGACTAAAACGTTGTGTTCTTTTGACAAATCTTCTCATTAAAGGTTTGATTCCTCGGAAATGTCGAACGTAAGATCAAGCTTATGAACACAATATTTCTGGAGGGCACCTTACTTCAAGGGCAGGCATTCTTAAAGTATCTAAGACACACATCTCATAATGCCTTTCCAGGACACTTTGTTTTTGTCCTTGATAAAAGAATCTTCTTGTATAAATAACGTGCAAACCGAGGGATATTTGAATGACACATAGGCCTGATGGGATTATTTATATGGCCTCGTAACATAAACTACGGTACGACGAAGTGAAGGAATGGTGCAAGGCTTAGAAATCCTGCAGCCGGTAGAGCCAAGAGGAGAGCCTGCAGCGATTCGCCAAAGAGATTTCTGTTATTATTCGCTTGCATAAATATTCATTAAATACACACGCAGGGGGCGGACTCATGGATCCACCATTGATGAGGTGACTTTATTCAAACAGGGAAATGGTGGACAGGAGTGAGAGCAACCGCCTTTGTTTCTAACGTGGGAAATGTGTTCGTGTTCCTGCCGCCTGAAGAATTGTATTTTCTGGGCCAGTAGCTGGACAGGAAGGCCTTTGGAACAGAGTGCGTGTGGATATGCTCAAGCCAAATGCTTCAGGGTGATACGCACAGCCACCACGTGGACCATGTTCGTGAATTACTTGTTACCTGAGAGTTCTGTGTGCGTTTGCGTTCATGGGGAGACTCTCATTGGGTTGGCATTGAAGGACTGCCAAGAAATTCTCTCATATCTTCCTTGATTATTTCAATTGGAACACGTGCGTGTATGTTAGTCACGGAAACAAGTCCATGTGCTTGAAACAGGCAACACGGCAGGTGCCCAGCGACAGGGATAACCGAAGTTACGATCATACCGATCAAGATAACGGATGAGGAAATCTTATAACACGCATTGCTGATAAATACTTTGAGTGCACTGAAGTGGAATATTATTGCATAAAGCCCAGTGGCTCTTCATCATTGCTCTAGCTAATTGTGCCGGTCCTGTAACATGATTTCTTACAAATGAGAGTATAAGGAAGAGTGGGGTTATGCGCTGGAAGATGCATTGTCTTCCCCTTAAATGCCCCATTAGACATGAGCTAAAGGATTATGAGAGTCCTCGTTAGCCTATTTCTCACAGTGACATGCAATCTCTTTTGGGTATCTCCATGGGCAGGGCTTTGTGGACTGCTTTTAGAGGATGTGTGGTATATGAACAACGTCAGAAAGTGCCCGTCTGTAGATTACTCTAACGGGGAAATGTAGCTACTGTGTAAATATTCATTGTGTAACTGCATGTCGGCTAGGATCCTTGTCTGTGTTTTAAGGCTGATAGTGTTCTTTAGTCACCCTGAACCATTCAATCACACGTAACAGTTTGTGCAGATAGGATGTGAATACCAATGGGTATCTTGCACTCCGGAGACTATAGGTGGTCTAATTAGCAAATGGACACAGAAATTCTTATCAATTCACAGACTTGCAAATAAGAGTTCTCTTCAGTTCTCTTCAGAATCCACTTTAAGTTCTTGAGAGTGGTGTAGTGGTGAGAGTGGTGTAGTTCTCTAGAACATATCTTCTGCCCCTGGCCATACACTGAGTTATAATGCCTGTGTATTTCCAATGTTATGGATATAGAAACCAATTAATGTAAGTGATTAACAACTGGCTAAATAGACTAAAGTTAAGAAGATTGAGGTCAAACTGTGTTAATTTATTTTGTGAAACCCCCTATTTCTGGACTCTCATAACCATTATCAGAAGCACCCTGCAGCTTGAACACTAATCCATTCCCCACCTTAATTGTTGTGTATGAAGTTGTTTAAGTGGGGACAATGACGTCTTTTCTCCTCACGCATTTGTCCAAGCCCAATGGTAAAAATAGCCTGATACTACACACTCATCCACCTCTCAACCAAAAAGATGAGAAAACTGAAGCCTCCTAGCAGAATTGTCTCGCAGTCTGAATTCAGACTGCGAGTTTCCAACACTTGTGTCACAGAGTTCAAACAGAAGACATGTCAGCCTGTAAGGGCCGCAGATAAACAGCTTGTGATGTGCCTAATTGTTCTCATTTCATCCGCATTTAACAACCACAACATCACAGGCTTGACAAAGTGCATCTCAGATATTTATGAAGACACTTGCCTCCAATCCAGAATCTAATTATAATATAGTAACCTCAATTTTGCAACTACATTTTGGCGTCCTAGCTAAGCTTCATTATCACAATGCTTAAGGAGGGATTTTGGAAACAGTGAGTCTGAAAAGAAAGGGAGAGAGAGACATCTCTAAAAATCCATGGCACTTGGCTGCTTTGACACCCTGGTTGAACCCGTCCCCATTAATGTGGGATTACTGAGGAGAAGCCATGTTTCCATGACAGGGGAATTCAGCCGAATATTTCAGCAGTGATGATATCATCTCCCACTTTTTAATTGCTGCAGTATCTCTGCATGCACTTTCAAGACACGCCAAAGCAGCTTTTTAGATGCCCAGGGAAAAGTCAGGGTTCAGCATAAATAGTTGTTACCACATGCTAGTAGAGCATTAAAGTTTTATGCTCTTGAAAATCAATGGGGTTCATCTGTAAAAAAAGTAAAAAAAAGAAAAGCTAACTAATGTTTAAATCAGAACATTTCTTCAGAGGTGACTAGCTTTTGTAGTAACTTTGTAGACAGTATGTGGTGCTACGCCCCTGCAAAATGCCGGTTGAATCCCAGTGTTTATTTATTTTGCGTGGGGCCACATGAATAAATGATTCATGTTGACATAAGTAACCAAATGTTTTCCATTTGGAAAAACGACGTCAATGTCGCCTTTTAGGGAAATGTTCATGATGCTGTGACTCGGACCTGTCCTCTGTGATATCGCAGATATTCTGAGCTGTATCATCCTGAGTATTCGATGTGCTATTTAACTTAATTCATTCAATGCACAATAATATGCAGTACATTCAGTGAAATGCACAGTAGTCTGTCCGGTCTAAAAACGCTATCACCAAAAGGACTCAATGATGGGAATTATCCGACATCGCTGCCCTTTTAATAGGAGTAACACATTAGATTTCTTATGGAGTATGGCATAGCCAAATGATGAAACTAATGTAAATAGAAAAGTAAAAATGTACAATGAAGTTTTAACCTACTTGCTATACTTTCTGTTCTGATACTATCCGTGGCAATGCAAGTTTTATGCAAGAATAAGGTTATAAGGTTACTCGTATACCATAATTGGCTAATAGGATTGTGCCTCAGCAGTTTTTTTCTTGTTATGTCAGCTTGTTTTGGGTAGTGTTGCCTGCTATCTTAATGTGTTGTATTCTTCGCTGAATTCACACCCTGGGACCTTAGTCATTTAGTTTTTTTATTCCCACTCAGATATCGTATTAACATGGAATGCCATTCCAAAATTGCATACCTACATAGAATGTCTCTCTCCACTGTTGGTATTGGCAGTTGGAATATTCTACTGAATACAACAATATCTATACGTGCATACAGAAAAATATCCCATTTTTATATAACCACTGTCATTTGAAGGTTCCTGATTCAAGGCTAAGTTATCTAAAAATAGTTGTGACAGTAGTTCTGGTAATGACATGGGCTTCGCCTTTATATAAATATATATATAAATAAATATATACTTTTTTTGGAGGAGGAGGAGCGGTGGGGGTGAAACTCTATCTGTGACTTTTTAATTTGAAACAATGTCCCTGACTGTTTGCTAGAACTGGAGAGAGGAGTCACCCCTGGAGAGGTGGAGCCAGAAAGAAGAAGAAAGCCATTTGTCATTGGCCACCAGATATAGTGCAACCTTCACAAGGAGTGGAGCATGAGTTACAATATAGATCATCTCAGACTACAGTTTTAGTTTTGGCCATGAAACTGCTTAGATCTTCCACTGGGCTGGTTTCCTTTAAGTGGTATGAAAAGGGTCGACATCGAGTTCAGGGGGATGGACGGATTGTGACGTTGCAAATGCAAAATAGATTTCTATTCGATATTTCAGTTTAAGGAAAGTATATAGATGAAAAACACAAAAACTCTGTATGCTCAATATCTAAACCTTAAAGGCACACCTTTAAGGTTGTACACCTTATATTTGTTATAAATAGGGTTGAACAAATTACATTGACCGATATTACGCAAGTATTATATTTGAAAACCTAATACCATTAGACTAATTAAAACCCTGATTGAATATACAACGTCAAAGTATTATTTTACCAACTCATTCTTTCTGAATTAGAAATCCAAGAAGTAATCATCTATTTTTTAAGATGATAACATTGCAGATTATAGTTCAGATTATCAATTACTCCCTAACCCAGATTATAAATGTTTACACATTTTATACAAACTATTTCCCTCAACATTGTTTAAGAAAATGACTGTAGACTCAAATCCTCTAATCTGTATTTGTCCAATCTTTAATCTCCCTCTGGTAGTCAAAGGCCAACTACAAGCTCAAGAGCTTGTATATATTAATCCACTTACAATGGAGAAGAAAGGAAAGAAGCTGCCTTTTTGTTTCAGAGGGAGCAGGCATCACAGGGGAGCAAATGGAAAGGCAGCAGGTCATTTTTGTTTCATGAATTCATGTGAATATGTTTTCTGGTGAAATGTATGTTGGTGCAACGGGAAGTGCATGTTTAGGCTAAAGGCTCCCTTGCTGTGCTATCGCTTGCTTTGATAGGATAAGGCTTGTCTCCAAGGACAGAAATGGGGCATTTGTGTATGGATGTCTAGGTTTTATTTTCAACAAAACAAAACCTAGACATCAATACTGGCTTCCTCTGCTTCTACTATTTGGAGTAGTTGTTAATGTCCTTACATGATGCTACTATAATCATCTAGTGAACTTCGAAAGCTGTGTCACAGCATCTTCATAGGCAGGTGTGTTTGTTTGCATAAGTATCGCATGCACAAGACAGGTGTCAGTATCTAGTGTAGATTCTAGATTTTACATTTTAAGTTCATGTCACGATGGCAGACGAATTAGAACAAAGATCAGAGACGCATCCACGCCATAAGGTGAGCCAGAAGCAACTGTTTGGAACAGAAAAAATAAGAAAGGACTGGCGACGTTATTATTTTAATGTCAAATCATCAGGTAGTATTATGTTTGAGTATTTTTTTTTCTTCACCAGGCAGCAAGCAAGGTTTATAATTTCTAGTAAAAACTACAGAGTAGGCTATAAAGAGTCATTTTTATTTTTTGCAAAAATATTTTAACAATATTTTTGATATTATTATAATATTTTAACAAAATAGTAATTATTATTTGAGACGTTTTGACAATAATTGGTGGATATATTTTTTGTTACATTGCTAACCAACTAGGTGTTAATATCAATATTTCCACAGAAACTGGAGAAATGTTATTCGATAACATGATCGCTAAAATGTTTACCAATAATCACAAAATATGTATGACTTGATTAAATGAATTGACTATTCAAAAAATATACTGTAAAACTGCTGTTGGATATGTCAAACATGGGGAAATTTCCGAAGTCTTTAAAAGGGTATGAAAGTGATTTGTATGGAGAAAAATAGGACGGGCTTATCACTTCATCTGTGAAATACAGAGAAACAGGTGTTATGTATTAGAAATGTCTGGCTGTCATAGGAACAAGCAGACTTGTCTTTATTGATGATGACATTGAATAGAAGCAGTAGGATGAATTACGAAGTTTAAAGAATCGTTCTGACTACCAGGTTACCACCTAATACATCGAAACAGCATTTCATCCTACAACAGGATAATGACACCAGTGCAAAAGTGAAAGTCTTTGTCTAAACAAGTCAGGGAGAAGGCCCCCAAAACAAATAGGAACTGAAGATACAACAGGGTTACAATATAGTTACAAAAGAAGCCTTGAAGAACATCCCCAAGGAAGATACCCAGCATCTAGAGATGTCAATGAGTCACAGATTTCAGGCGATCATTGCATACAAAAATATGCAAGTAATTACAGAACATGACCACTTTATTATACGATGTAATGTGGAGACTATGTAGAAAATAATCATCAGTAATTTTATGAAATGTGGATAAAACAATTTCAGCTGACTGTCATCACATTTCTTCAGATCCAAAGCGCTGGTGTACAGAGCCCAATAGAAACATTTTATTGAGATGTGTTACTGTCAAGGAGGTTGTGGGACGTCAGTACAGTATGCTGTGGTCCAAGGTAGGAGGGAGTGGCTGTGAAAGGCCCTATCCTTCCTTTCTGATAAGGAGATCTTATTACCGGTCTCTGAGTGGTTACGGATGAACCCTGGAGCTCTCAGGATTGGGGAAGTATTCATTGGCAATTTTGAGAGTGATTGCGTGTCCTCCTTGGTTTGGGGGGAGAGCCAGTCAAACGTTGGCTGACAAGACCCATTTAGAAACAGGGCCCACGCAGGGCAGAGCTGAAGATGATCTGTTTTTAAGGTTTTGCAGGCGTTGGTTAACAAGATGGAAGCTGTATTTTTCTACCCACATGGAACCAGCCTCATCTGGTCAGGAAGTCCAACGGAGGCAGATGACTGTATGGATCTCTAATAACCACGTAATTATGTAGTTTATTACTGTATAGAGAAACGCTTAGCGCGTCTGAGACACAGATGCTTCCATATGATCTATGACACTTGGGTCATCTTGCTTCCTGTGGGCGTCAACCTGTCACAGGATTGGTCCATCAAATATTTATTGGCCTGTTGGTGTACCACACTACATAAATCATTATAATAGTGAAGGGGGTTAGTGTTCACCAGCAAAAATCCCACTTCTACAATGGAGATTCAACAACTTTCATAGGTGTACAATAAACAACCAAATATGGACAAGAAGAGTGCTGTCTTCCGGACAGGCCATGTGTTTTATGGTTATGGTTAGGTTAAGGTTAGGGTTAGGGCCATGTGTTTTAGGGTTAGGTTAAGGTTAGGGTTAGGGCCATGTGTTTTAGGGTTAGGGTTTGGTTAAGGTTAGTGCCATGTGTTTTAGGGTTAGGTTAAGGTTAGTGCCATGTGTTTTAGGGTTAGGGCCATGGGTTTTAGATGTTTTGTTTTTTAATTTTGTTCTTACTTAACAAGGATTTGATTGCAGACTAAATGTCAAAATATGGCATTTTGTAGCTTGGGAAGGCATTTGAAACCTCACATTTAAACTCTTCCCAAGTACCGGCCATTCTGACAGGTACCATGCTAAGGAGGGACAGACCCACTTTTCCACTTATTCCAGGTAATTTAATGCAAGTTAGACAATCAAGAGCTGGGCAGAAGCCTCGCAACGCTGGAGCAGTGTCCCCTTCTCAAGGACAGAGGTGTTGCCTATCAGGGGGTTCAGAGTAGGGCCTCGTCAGAGTCTGGACGCTTCACCCACCCGGACCACCATCGTGCGTCCGTGCCCTGTCCTCAACACCCGGGCAGGGCCAGTGTGCAGCTCACAGGGAGTAGCAAGGGTTAATGTAGGTACAGAACAAACTCCCACACTATCTGGGAAGGTAACATAGCGCCATAAACAGGATGCTCGCAAACTTACGCTTTCACTTTCTTGTCAAGGGGCTTTGTTTAACAGTTACATTGCCGCCCTCAGAATTGTCTCAGAAAGACTTGCAACCAATAATTAGGATGATGCCTTTGGATGTGCCCCAGGGTCAGTTCAAATGAAAAGCTTGCCGACATCTTGCCCTGATTACTTTATTGGCCCCTGTGAAAGACAAACAGAGGGAAGGGAAAGGTCCATCTATTTCCCGTCCTCTCTCCAGTGCACTATTTAATTTGCTCTGAGACAGTGGACCCGCACCCAGGGCCACAGCCCAGGGCCCGCTCATTTACTAGGGTGTGAAATGTCAATATAAACGCACCACAAATGGTATGCCGTCTCACGTCCACCACCCCCCCGGGGGTTCGTTCACCCTGATCCACCGTTACATGTTGCGGAACACATGGGCAGTGCGGAGCTAAAGACTCTCATTACCGCAATCTGCTGTCCACTATATTACTAAGGGTAGATATAAAGAGCCCTGCTTACACTGAGGGGCACGGATTGGGTCCTAACAGGCCAAATATGGCTAGTTTCTCAAGTGGGGAATTGTTTTTGATTTCCTTTTCCCAGAGATCCAATTGTCTTGAAACTAGGAATGTGTATTCAGTAGTACTCGAACCGGAGTAAAATGTAATAATTCCTTGCAAAAAATTTGCATTAAAAAATATTGGATTATTAAATTAATATATTTATGTTACTATATATTTCTATAGCCGGCAGTGTTTTTCCTCTTAAGCTTCATGAAACCGCTTCTTTTTTTAACTCCTTGATAGCCCACCGGTGACATTAACTGCATTTTAAGTTCACTTAAGTCACCAGTTCTTAGCCATTGCAGGTAGAAAGGACATCTCTGCCATTGGCAATACAGGTTGTGATATGGAATTATGAATTGGCTCATTAAACAGCATAATTACTGACTATACAGAGGGAATTTAAAAGTTCATTCATACATGTAGGTGTATGATCAGTATGCAAAATCCTTCTCACACCACTATAGTTGGTTTCTTATCCCTTTGATGTTACCAAGGTTGGCAAGTCACTATACCTTTTATGATCACTGAGCAGAATTGGATTTAGTCAATCTCTTCAGGGATTCTCCTCAACCCTTTATGCACGCTAATATGTTTGCCATGTTTAATGATGCACAAAATCTTTCTGGGTAGAAGTTATTTATCTTTATCAGGGTTTCTCTCACAGTGCTCTGTCACTTGGCAAACCAAAGTATCAGCCATACAAGGACCCTCCAGGGTATAGCGGTACAAGACCAGCATAAAAACAAAGCAAGAGCCGGTAATCATTAGCAAAGCAAGCCGGCCTGGTAAATATGGTGCAGCGATAATATAATGCAATGGGGTTGGATACAACGCAAAAAAAATATCACAGTTTAGGGATTCGACGCCCCAAGTGTTGCAAGGCGTTATTCTAAACGTTATAACACTGCAGTGTAAACAGAATAACACTGTCTACCTAGCATTTGGCTTTGCAGGCTGGCTAGTTTTACACGCGTTACAAGTGTTAGTGTTACTGCATTCCCTTTCACTAAACGGGCTTAAGCCTCAAGTGCTGACTTGTCACAGGACAATAGCAGACACTGTGGAAATTGTCAGAAATGTTAGTGGAATGTTAACCTCAGAAACTCTGATGATAGCAGGTGTCAAAACAATTATGGAGCTCGCTGTAGTTTGGCGGCACTGTTAATTAAAATCCCACTCCAAACAACTCACAGAACTGTAACAACACCCTGATGGCCTAAGTCTCACAAGTATAGTCACAGAATGTTTTGGTGCAGTTGCCTTAACTGCTCCATAATATCTAGAAAGTCAAATATATACACAACAGGGAGGTGTTAACTAGCATACACTTCATGTGACCGAAACTGGTACACGATCTACATTTGATTGGTGCTTCAAAATGTTCCTAAAGAAATTGAACTTCTATCCAGTCTGCATTATGCATTCATTGTGAGATGGTGGGAAGGAAGGGGATCCATATTGGATCTATTCTTATTTTTCTTTTTTGTAATGGTACCATCCTATGGAAGCCCTTGTTCCGTGTTTGGTAGGTTGTTATTTTTTGTAAAAAAAAAAACACCCACAATGCTGCATTTCAATGAAAAAAGATATGTTTAAAAGCACCAAAAACAGTAAGCAGTGTCGTGCCCTTTACGCTCATGGGTTTATCATAGGCTTCTTATGTCTAGGTTAAATTGAAAGTAGTTATTGCGCAAAGAGTTGTATGCTCAACCAACCAAAGAAACATTATCCATAGATGGCTAGTTCCAATTAATACAGGACAATTTTTTCTCTGCCTTTTAGTCCTCCAACAGGCTACGTCAGTCCTAGTAAGCCTCTGCCCTAATTCGTGCCTGACCAACCTCTTCTGGCTCAGCCACTATTGTCCAAAGTCATGTACTTGTTTGACCTGCCTTGCCTTTACTTTCCAGAGGGTGTCATAAGAAACAAACAAAACAGATGTTTTAAATTTTTGCATAATTCAGTTAGGCTACATGACATCATTTCACAAATGAACATATTATTCATCAGTCCACCACTAAAGACTTGTGGACAACACAAGCTCCACAATTTGATCAACACAACACAATGGAACAATATACACTGAAAATATTTTGGCATGAATATAGTTGCCTGACTGAAATAGTCGAGAGACCCCTCAAGCTTTGGAAATCTGAGGTAATAACTGGCAAGACATGCCATTGTTTGGATGCTGAATGATGGACCACACATTGAGAGTTGACCTTAGTGCTTCTAGCTGTTTACCATTCTTTCTGCCACCAAACTATAATGGCAGGATCCTCCCAAACATCCTCGACTTTGAACCACAGAACAAAAGGACTATTTGTTTTGGAGGGAGACAGACGGTAAGGATCGTTTCTATTTATTGGTGGAAGGAGAACTGAATACTAGGATATTCAGGATATAGTGCGTGGCAGGATATTGTGAATCCAATCAATAGTTCTTTTAGGTTTGGGGGTTTGAACCTTGACCTTGTTTTTCAGTGGAAATCTTATACCAATTCCCCTAAAGCATGAGGATGTTCTGGATCACCATCATAACCCATAAACAATACCGGGGCATACTGGTAGGGCACATCAAGACGTTCACACCATCTCCTGCTCTACTTTGGCAGGACATAAGTCAAAATCCATATGCTCCAGATGCTACCATACACATATGTATCTATTCTGTTATGAAAATCGATTATTTTCTATCTTGGCATTTGTCCACTCATCTTACGTTAAAACAATCCCCCGGTTGTGTGGTCACCTGCTCTGCTGCCCTCAGACTTGCCCTAGTGATGCATGCGTGTATCATGGGAACAAAGGAATACATTTGGCTGGATTACATGTAGTGTGGGCGACATGTCATGAACCATGTCACCTCACCTGAATCTGTCTTACAGCTCCTCGGGAACAACGATGCATATGTGTCAGGCATGTAGCCGTCGTAGTCTTCACGCTCAGTCGTTTCACGCGTAAAGAAACCATGTGATGCATGAAAACACCTTCCCCGCTGGGTCAACCTTACACTGCGTTCTCAGTTAAAAGTTGCAGGAGATTCAGTTGTTCACCCTTGATATACGCCTCTCTCTCTCACTTCTCTCTCCCCTCTCTCTCCCCTCTCGCTCCCCTCTCTTGCTTTCACGCTCTCTTTTTTTCTCTCTCTCACTTATGAGGCTTTTTTATTGTAAGTATTGTTTTAATTTACAGTGCATTCTGTAAGTATTTAGACCCCTTCACTTTTACCACATCTGGCTACATTACAGTCTTATTTTAAAATAGATTCTATATTTTTTACTCATCAACGTACAGAAAATTCCCATATAATGATAAAACAAAACAAAAAGTCACACTTTACAAATTGCAAGCATTCAGACCCTTTGTGCATTTGACCATTGAAGCTGAAGAGTATGTGGATTATGCGAAATGACAATGACCCAAGACATACCAGGAAATCCAGTTAAGAATGGCTCAAAAGAAAGAAACGGAGAGTTTTGGAATGGCCAAGTCAAAGCCCGGATCTTAATCCTATTGAGATGCTGTGAGGTGATTTGAAACAGGCTGTGCATGCAAAAAAAACCTCAAACATCACACAGCTGAAAAAATTCTGCATGATGGAGTAGGAAAAACCATCTCCCAGTGGATGTCAGAGACTGGTAGACAGCTATAGGAATTGCTTATTGCGGTTATTTCCGCTAAGGTGGGCAATACCCACTATTAGGGCATAGGGTGTCCTAACTTTTCCTCTTTTGGCATCTTTTGTTAAATAATTGATATTATGGTTGAAACTTCATTGTTTTTGGTTTGATTACATCACTGTTATCTATAGATATTGTTTGAAAGAAGATGAAATATTAATATCCATATTACTTTAAAAATAACTAAATATGCTTCTCAAGGTGCTTCTTCAGATTACTATGTAGATGTTTATGAATACTTACGTAAATGTGACATTTCGAATGTTTTACATAAATTTGAAATATCTAACTTTTTCTTTTTTAGAACAAGGCTGTAACATAACAAAATGTGAAGGGGTCTGAATACTTTCTGAATGCATGGTATTAAGGCTGTGTTAAATGCAATTAAATGCATATTACAATGCAAATCAAATCTTTCTTTGTAAGTCTACACTCTTAGATTGATCTTTTGCTAGCCACCTCACTGAGTACGAACACTTGTGTAAATATCCTCAGATTACAGAATATTACCGGACTACAGAGGCTACTTCTCTGTGTGACTGGGATAGACTTTTGCTGCACCATTATGAGGCATCTCTCTCTATGACTAAAATACTTTGGAGCAGACTTATTATGCTATTCCCTTTCATGTCCTTGGAGTAATCGCTTTAATGCTCTTTTCCAGATCTCACATTGATTCACATCCCCTCTGGCTTGTCAGGAAACTTCAGATGAAGATTAAAATGGGAAGAGAATAAATACTATTTTGGATGTGCAGGCTGTCTTAATCAGGCAGAGAAAAACATCCAAAGTTCACAGAAAGGTCAGTTTAGTCCACACCACACTACCTTTCCAGAGTGAAAAATAAATATGTATAATATATTTAAAAGAATCCAAATTGGAACAATGTTAAATACTTTTAATGTGATGAATCTCACATGTATTAGTATTTTATTAGCATTTCATTATATTAAATACATAAAATATTCTCTAAATTTGAACAGTTCTCCAAAAAGAACTAAAACAAACGTTCAGCAATATGCATACTTTTTTAAGGTATTTAACATGTTTAAATGCTAACTAAACACTGATAATGTTGAAATAAATACACTCAATATATTTAAACCTTTTCCAATTTATATCACTTGAGGTGTGTTTAAAGATTCCTTTGCTTGGGATTCCTCAACAGATTATATGAACGCAATAGACAAAGTATGAGGTTGCTTAACATTTGTCACCACAAGATTAAACCCCGCCTACTCTGTCAAACGGTTTTGACAGGAGAAGACTGTGGCAGAATAATTATGGGGCACCTCTCTCTACAACTAAAATACTTTAGGGCAGACAGCTTATTATGATATTCCCTTTCATGTCTTCGGGAATAAACGAATCGCTTTAATGCTCTTTTCCAGATCTCACATTGATTCGCATCCCCTCTGGCTTGTCAGGAAACTTCAGATGGAGATGAAAAGAGAAAAAGAATAAATAATATTTTGGATATGCAGGCTGTCTTAATCAGCCGGAGAAAAACAGTCAAAGTTCACAGAAAGGTCACGATATATTCCACACTAAAGTCACTTCCCCAACAGGTTGCTTAGCGGTTTTTAATCTCAATACTAAACCAGCTACTCGCTCTGTGAAATTATGCCTTACTCTGTAAAACCCAGGCTACTTCGCCTTGAATTCCTCAGCAGTGACCCCATATACTCAGAAGATATGTTAACTTGACGTCTTTTACATCAGGCATTTTGATAGAGAACGTATGTATTGTTATTGTCATGTTTCTGTTTGCTCCTCGCTATATTTGAGAGTGCGGTGGATGACGTAATGTGATGGGAAAAATGTGCACATCACCGGGTCGCTGCGGGAAGGCTAGAGAAAAACATGCTGTCTATTTACGTATCAGCAGGCAATTGGTTCCATGGAAGACCAAGCCAAGTTGATAGGATTTCACGTTTTCCACAATTCCACAGAAATGCCTGGCTCTCTGTGCCTGCAGTGTTTTAGTGTTTGATCCGTAATTTGACGAGTTCCATACATCAGCCTGGCTCACAACAATTCAATCCGCGGCTTCACATGTAAACCAACGCTCGACGCTGTTGACGTCCGGCACATCTGAAACAGAATCTGTTTCATTGCCAAGTATGTTTGCACATACGAGGAATTTGCTTTGGTATGTTGGTGTATCACAGTGAACAACGTAAATGACAGCAAGATCTCCACTCAGGTGTCATTACGCCTTACAGCTAGCGGAATCATTTTATCTGTGCTAAGGCAATCCTGGGGGGGGGGGTCTCACCCTCCTTTCCTTTCCTCCGTCCCTCCCTATCCCTCCCAACACATCTGATAGTTCCAGAGCTGCCAATTCCCTCCCATGTGGCCAGAGCTGCAACGCCAATACAGACGTTTCCCATTTATCCTCTCAGTTGGCCTGTCTGGGCGGGAGAGTCTGGCGGCACTGGGCCTGGCTGGCTCCTAGCGGACTTTAAGGCCTGGTCCCCCGATCGACTGACTGCACGGGCCGGGGTCAACTCCGCTGGCATTGCCGGACTGCTGCTTCTACCTCAGGAATGGCCGTTGACAGGAACCCTACTGCCTCCAGAGAGGCCGGCCCAATTAGGCAACCAAACCACTTTCACTGTGAGAGGAGGGGTATTTTGTTACCAAATAAGAAAGAATTTGAATGAACTTCACGTGTGTGTGTGTGTGTTTATTGGTGTGGGAACGGTTATCTTTAACATGACTGAATGCACAGTGGAGACAGAAACCAACTTTTAAAAGAGAGTGACATCTTTCAAAGTGTGATGGTGTGGAAGAAGGTGGACCAAAGTGCAGGACGGTAAGTTGAATGGTTTCGGTTTATTCCTTCAACAGTCACAGATCCTCGCGTATCAGACGCGTAACAATAATTGCAACAAGTACTCTACGGTACGTATATTGGCAATTCAGCACAGAGCTGCACACACTCCACAAGTAACAATCACGGACACGGAGACTAGAAACACAAGGGCTTAAGTACTGCGGTAACCGGCAGCACCTGTAAGGAATCAGGGAGGGATGCGTTCCCAGGACATGGGGAAAACAGGACACAACACACACGATGGCGACTAAAAGGCCGGCGACGTCGAACGCCGGAAGGCTACGCGAACAGGGGAGGTCCCGTCCTGTGATGGTACCGTGACACAAAGATCATTACTGTAATTTGGCCTGGACACATTCATCACGAACAATGTAAACTTTGATGTCCTAACAAAAGGACAAACAA
>JACXGK010009484.1:0-19915 GCA_016801125.1 Novumbra hubbsi
GTACATTAAAATAAAAATACAATTCCAACACACGAAATAATTCATGCTTCTGCCTAGCCTTCTACATACAACGGTTTATCATAGTTGATTTCCCATACCTACATTTAGTTGTCCGCACTTAGATTCATTGTAGACAGGCCCACGTGTTTATTAAAAGGATGTGTGATCTGTATATCATATATGTACTGATAATAAATGTGGGCCCACAACATAAGAGGCCTCTTGCTATTGTAAAATTAAGTAAACATTTAAACATGCCTGTCTATGATACACTGTGGACACACACATAAAGCCCACTTCAGAAGGATACAACACAGAATAGCAACATCCTGAGGAAGTAGTTTTCCATAACAGAGTTTACTGTAATCCACCATTCAAAGGCGACCATCTTGGTCAGTTCAGAGTGGGGTGCAACTTCAGTGGGGTTTTAGTGTATATTACGGATAGTTGCAGAACATAGAAGTTCTCAGATTGTCCTAGAATCAGGCCTAGCATGAACGTTTGTCAATAACTGTTGTGAGACAATGGTTTAAATATCCGTCTTTACTCTAATTCCCCAGAAAGCCAAATAACATTTCCTTTCGGGAAAGGGATTGGCTAGCGTCCTATCACAGTCCAGTGGGTGTTGTGCTGCTGGGGGAGGGTTGGGCAGGGTAAGCGGAAACCTTTTGTCTTAATTTGTTACACCAGCATCTTCACAGGGACTGGGATCCTTTTCCCTGAAGTCAATAGACACTGATTGGAAATTATTTTTGAAAGGGTGAACAGGGGGACACACTTATACACTCACACACTTACACACACACGCAAGCACAGACAATACAATGCAAACCCTTCGGAATAAGGCTATCCTGCTGGTTACCTGCTCACCAGACTGACGCTGTCATCCTAACCGACGGTGATAGTCAGCTATACTAATGTCCTGTACAGTTCCTGTATGTGATTCTGGGGTCCGTGCTACGTTCCCACCAACCAGTCACCGCCAGTCGCTGCCCCGACACATCAGAGACATGTTTGCGGGCTCAGTAGGCAGGTACGGTTCTTCTGCAACTATCTCTAGGGTCATGATTATTGCTATTGAAATCCAACGGCGAGTGAATGACGGACACGTTGGTACAAAGACATAGAGCACCAATATTTTACTTGTCAAGAGCCCACAAGGTTCAACCAGGGATCTACACTCACATGAATGTCATTGTAAAGCTCCACCAGAAACACCATCTCTGGACTCCAAACACAATGCAGACGGCCCTGATCCTATGCAGTTTACTAACTAGCTACGCGTCTCACGGGGAGACTGACCGATGACTTTCGAGTGCTGACACTTCACCATGTGACTAAGGTTTGCATTGAATTGTGGGTGGTAACAACCCTGCCAGTGAACTTGTTCGCACACTCTCTGAAGCTAAATTTGACAGGGACTTTAGATGGCGATTGAAACTGAAACTGGTTTTGAAGTGGGGTTTCCCAAAGGGAACGTTGCTGGGGAAAGTGCTTAGGGGCTATCTACTTTGTAAATGGACTCCAGCCAATGTTCCTATAAATGTATGTTACTTTCAGACAATGAACCAGTATCAGACATATCACAACCAATCAAAAATCCCAATCTAGAATAGGATCCAGTGTGCAGTAGGTTGTTTGGGAAAGGGATGCACTGCCCAGTTGTCTTGGTTTCAATTGTCTTGAATATGTTTTTGCTCTTATCTTCTAAACAAATGTCTAAACAATCTTAATCGCTACGCTACCTACCCCTCCAATAATCAAACTAATCATACAACTTGTACAAGACAGGTTGTACTAATAGTAAATTAAAATACTGTAATTGTTTTGGAGAGCCACAAATCATAGTAGCCATTTTGATTTGCATCCCTTAACCTTATCACACTTCCCTTTACAGTAACTCATTTGCAAAAAAAACATCAAGAGCTGGAAACATGACGTCTAGTGTTGTTCAACATGGACCACAACTAGAATATACACTGCTTCTGGTTGCTATGCAGCCAAAACCATGACCTTTCTGAAAACTACTGGTTACAGGGAAATGGCTACAGTACATAAAATTAGGAATTAGAGAAAATTGAAGTTTTTCAAGAGTGTGCGTCACTTCACACTTCACACAGGTATAAATGTTTCTCTCCCAGGCGCCGGAAATATATAAGCCGAAGCCAATGTCTACGAACAAACTTTGCCTTGATAAGAAGAGCGTTTTTGGACATCAGGGCTAAAAGAACATACGGAGATTCAGATGGGGAAACAAATTGAGTGTGAAATGTATCCAGAATAACTTTTTCGTAAACAATCAGATGAACCTATACCCTTTAATTCTGTCTACTGAGTTTCCAGAATACTACAACTGCTGGCCCCCATGTTGATACTGCAGGCACCTACTGTAGACTCAACAGGTTAATCTACGCAACACCTTGTTTACATACTGTTCCACTAGAAGGAGAGAAGAAAAAAACTCTACGGTTGCTTGTTGAATGGACACCCCTTCCAAATGAACATCTTCTGTTTTAGAGAAGCAGGAAGTTGCAGGAAAAACATGGAAACCCAAACAGACCTTCATGGTATGACTATAGACAGAGTGCCTTGGCAGATTTAGCCCAACCATCACAACTGGCCTTAACCAACCCAGAGTGAGTTTCTCGTAGGCTTTGTTAACGCAAATGTTTTCATACACTGCCCCATATAATTTAATGTTAGTTCCACAAAGGGTTTTAGAAACGGACTCCTGTTGAAAATAGTGCATTTGTACTCTGTGTGACTGGTATTGTTAATAAGGTGGGCGTATGCAGGTTCGTTCCAAATAGGCAAACGACGTGCGATGGTACATGGCGTCACCAACGCTGCTTAATAATAGTTCCACTGTGTCCTCTGAGGTACTTTGGTGGGTGTGGTGTCCAAACCGTAACAGTTCCTGCAGGGCCAGACCCAGATTAGACAGGGCCGCACTGTTTCCCTTTGAAACACACACACAGACACACACACACAAGGAACCGTTTAGTGTTTTCCTTCTGCGCTGTTCCAATGCCCCCAAAATAAACAGAGAAAACAGAACAGCGAAAATGGGGTTAAAGACCCTCGTTAGCAAGAGGGCTACAAGTGACGCCGTCCTGTGCTGATGAGCAATAGTTGTTTTCAGATGTTGCGATAGGCCTCGACCACTGCAGTCACGTTTTAGTGTCACTCAATAGCCATGAAAAATATGAACACCTTCTTAAAAGCGACTGGGTTTTCTGACGTTATTTCATCTTAAAGCGAAGGTGTTTGTTTTGGTGTGATTGTGGTCTTATTCGTTTCTTGTCATCTTTATCAATGAATTGATATGCAGTTTTGGTTTGTGTTTACATATTGCTATACCACAATCATTGTATGTACAGTATTTTTAATAGATGTCTCTGAGTTAGTTCACCGTCACCACTTATAATAGAGTATAGTAGTTTTCTCCATCTTGCAACACCCTCTATCTTTGGCATTTCGATTAAATCTAAATAGCTTTATTAGCAATGGAGACGCTTGTTTACATTGCCAAAGAAAGAGGAAAATAGCAAGATGAATTAATGAGGGGAGAAAAATGGTTTAACAGAAATGTTAATACACACAAAAGTTTCTTAGTTTATCTTTCTTTCACGAAAGCAGGGACGCAAGACCTAAGCCAGACCCAGAAATCCTAACTTTTATACCAAGACTTTAATTAGTCTAACGCCTACCCCTACGCCTAAAGGTTATCCCAGTGGTAAGTCTATGCCCAATTGTACTTTTTTCCCAAACCTCTAAAACTGTTGTGGGACCTCAAGCTTTTCTATCATTGTGGGGATCAGAACATCAGGTCCTTAACACTGGCGCGTATAACATACAAACCTACCAAACCAAACATGACAAACCGCCCTTTTTCGTCACCTTGTCAATTTGCGACGCGGTCTGTGGCACGCCTACGCAGTTTATAAAGCATCTCCCAGAGGCGTGACCAGTCATTCAAGCCTGGTCGTTTATTAGGTTTTTCAAGCCACGCGGTCGAGGAGTGCATGAGCGTTTCGATAATATGTTTCATACCGAACTTTTGCTAAACATTTTTTTTTCTAATTATTGAGCAGTAAATTAATATTAAACAAAGCTGGTTCAAAAGGATTTAAAATATTGTAACGAAGCGCGATGCACTACTGTTTCCTGCTTTGATTTAAAATTAATGGTTCGGGCTGACTTAATTTATATTATTCACATAAAAGAGATTACTAAAAATCATTATACTGCAAATA
Organism: Novumbra hubbsi; assembly: GCA_016801125.1. Taxonomy (NCBI): domain Eukaryota; kingdom Metazoa; phylum Chordata; class Actinopteri; order Esociformes; family Umbridae; genus Novumbra; species Novumbra hubbsi. The sequence goes on from JACXGK010009484.1 coordinate 4,257, forward strand.
AATAACTGTGTATTACTAGAACCAGCTGAACACAGGCATTCAAGATTTATAGGAGCGCCACACAATATCGTTTGCATGAAACTGCAACCAGGTAAGATGCCCTAGTAATTTGCACTCGACGGATAAACCAATTTCATGTAACTGTTACAAATATGTTTTAATTTGAATGAAAGTGCTTTAAGTTATTACGGTATTTTGATTATGGCATTTGTAAATACATGGATTTAGCTTTAATCTGCAGCTATATTGCATAGCATGATAAACATCTGTAATGTGAGATTGTAAAGGCAGTGAACTTCGAGATGCTGTTCACTTCCCATAACCTGTCGTCAGCTCCATCTAATAACTATATAGCTGCTTCACTGAACAAAAATCAGCTGATGTGTTCATCGGTATTTGTAGTCCTATCTCTCTTCAAATTCTTCTCCCAGGCTAATAGGACCGCACATTATGACACTCCAGCCGAGAACATTGTCTGGGATTATGAACACATTACTCTATTTACTTATGGATGCACTATATAGAGAGATGCAGTCTGACCACATTCTAAAAGTGTGTGTGTGTGTGTGAGAACAGTATTAAATGTTTGTATTTTCATCTGTCCCTGAGGTAATTCATGGGTCTTGGTCTGTTGGCATCTGATCATGACACACACTAAAGCATGCCATTGTTTTTAGGAGAAATAGTTTAGGGGGGAGGTGGAAGGTAGAAAGCAAAGCTATTTCCTGAGAAAGGCCCGTCAAACAATGGCCGTCGTCTCGAAACAGTCGGCGGTTCTCCGTCCCAAGCAACATCTGAGGGGTGCTGTAGGATGTTGAGCGAAGGACAGAGAAACGGGAAAGGGGGCATGATTGTGCGACACAATGGCTTTGGCAATGGTTCTCACACAATGTACCCAGAGGAGAGTTGTGTTTTGTAGACTTTTAGACAATGGGATGGCAAGGAATGTACAGTACCTGGCAAATGTTTTGATCCACTTTCCCATTCAAGTGAACGGGTACATGTATCCTCACTTTGGTAGTGTAAGGCCTGCTGGGGGTGTTTGCGGAACGGCCTCTGTTAGACAGTATGTTATTCGGTCACACGTAGTCACAAATGAGTGCCTGTGTACCATTCAGGACAAAAAATTAATTGAATACCATGACTGGAAAATAAATGGTTAAAAGGTGAAATAAAAAATTACTTTGACTTGCGCCGCACTTCACACCTAATATTCTGTATACTTCAAATCACCTAATCGATTTGTAATGTAAAATATAAAAGATTGTATTCCATAAAACAACGCTTTCTCCAATTCCTAAGTGTTCCCTTCTGGGTTCCATGTCTTTTCCAGACGTGAAGGTTAAGTCTACTATAGCACATCTGTTAGTAATAGTGTTGAAATGGAAAAAGGTCACCTCACTGGACTGTGACATTTTTGGTTTTCCAGTTTGACAGCCTGGGTTAACGAGGTGTGTTTGTGTGAGATTCCCCTCCAAGTGTGTCCATGTTAAAATATGCTTCCTGTTTGAGCTACAGGCCCAGAGTGATTTGGCAAAATTTGCACCAGAGGACACATGACCTCAACCTTTGATTCTCCCAAACCCACAAAAGAGTTGAAGTAATGAGTCATGATCATCATTGTGAAACCATTTAAAGAAACAACTTGGTGGTCATTCATTTAGCCAGGCCTCGATGTGACCATGGGTGTTTCCGCTGTGTTCCAGGTGAAGACGTTGAGTCCAGCTGGACTCGCTTCAAAGAGAAAGTGACCAACCCAACGCCGAGGACTGACTACCTCACCGCCCGCGTCGCGCCCACTCCCGACCCTGACCCCCCCTTGACCGCCGACCCCAAACCCGACCTCAAGTCTGCCATGTCCCTCAACCCCTTCCACCTGATGCAGACCCTCAAGAACTCGCCGGCGGCCTTGCGCCGCCGCTTCCGCCGGGACCGCACGGAGTCCCTCTCGCACGGCGACCCCCTCTTCAAGGTCCACTACCTGGGCACGGAGAAAATCTTCTCCCTGGACCGGGAGCAGGCACAGGACGCCATAGCCCGGCTCCTGGAAGGGGCAGCCGGCGGCAAGAAGCTGGACAAGGACCACGCGCTGGTGGTCCGCCCGCGCTACGTGGAGGTCAAGGAGCTCAGCACGGGCCGGCAGCTCACCAAAACGTACCTCCAGGACATCGCGTACTGCGCGGCCGACTCGGCCCAGCCCAACGTCTTCCTGTACATCTGCAAGCAGCGCGGGCAGCAGCTGCAGTGCCGCGTGTTCTGGTGTAGCCGGGCGGAGAGGGCGCGGGACATGACGGCCTGTCTGGCCCACTCCTTCCAGAGGGCGCTGAGCGACTGGCAGGGCGACGGCGCCGTCGGGCTGGCGGGGAGCACCGGCACCCTCGTCCCGGCGGCCGGGCGGGCGAGGACGGGCGAGGAGACGGCCACCACGCCCACGGCCTCCCAGAGCTTCACGCTGCCGGCCAACTGTGGAAAAGGTGAGGGCGTCTCTGACCCGGCCGTCGGGAGGATTCAGTCTGAATCCACGGAAAACGATTGTTTTAGGACGGCGGGTAAACGGGTTGGCTGAATTGACGCATCCTTGCCTGCGTTTAACTCGCTACCTCTTGTTTTGCAGCACACTGGAAGAAGAGGGGCTCGTTGTCCCACAGTCCCCACAGAGCCATTACCAGGAAGGGATCTGCTTCAGACGTTTGGCACTGAAGCTCTTTGGCATGTGACCGTGAAGAGGCGAGAGCCCTGGGGACCGGCCGCAGCACTGGGAGGGCAAGGGACTGAAAGGACACACTTCTGTTGCTCCACTGGACTAGACTGAAAACGGGGTTGGGGAGGGAGAACTGACAGACTTTTCAAATGGAGACATTTTCTTCTAGCTGGGCCTTAAGACTTTGGAAGGCTGGTGAACGTGGCATTTGGTTCAGTGTTGTATTGCCCCGCTGATGGTAATCGTTCAGGTTCACCTCTGTGTGCTTCTGAGTTCAAGGCCCAACCCGCTCAGTTCCATCATTGATCCCGGTTTCCTGAGAGTGTCCTTGATCTTCTGAAATGTGAGTTACACCTCAATGAATACAGCATAAACTCTTGTGTGCCTTGAAGGATATCAACGTCTGTCGATGGGCGATCATGGCTTGGAATGGTTCAAGGTGGTTACAGTCACTACGATGACTTGCTTTAAATTTTTTGATTGACGTAAATGTCAAATTTCTATAAGCAGAAACTTGAACCCGGCGTTAGTCTCGAGTGGTTACAACCACACAAGTCAAATGCTTTATTTGAGCCGACCAGCATAGAAGAACTTGGGCTGATTGAGAGGCAGTTTGGTGGGGCTGCTTTTCTCAGTGGCTTTGTGAGACATTTGCACCAGGACTCTCACTTCTTACTGTTCCACCAATCGTAGAGAAGAATGCTGGGAGGAAAGAAATGCTTATATGATCTCCATTTGGAATGTTCTAGTTTTTGTTTCTCCACATTCTGAGGGGTAACATGGAAGTTTCAAAATCTTACTGGGCTCTGCCGTCTTAAACATTTGCTTTTGTTTCGGAAATCAACATACTACATGGCCTTGAGCTCAAATACTGGTTTCTGCACTAACACTCTTCATACACTATTATGCCAAGTGTGCACATTCCAGGTCGTAATGACTTCTCGGCACAGACAACCAATACCAAAGGTCACATCACACCTCGGCTTAATTCCAATGTGTTTAATCCGTCACAACACTTTGTGCAGCACTGCATTCGAGTTTAATGAGTAACCAGCTGTGGTTGTAAAAGGTTCATAGGACAGTTTCTTCCCATGCTGTGGGTCATTTCCTATAGACTTATCAATTACCGCTTGTTTGCTGACAAATGTTTTACGGTAAAAGGTGCTTTTTTTTTTATGTGGTCATTTCACTTGACAATTTGTCAGTGATGCCAATGGATGTTTTTAACCATTTATTTTAAGTTAATTTATATATATATATATATTCAGATTTATTTCAAACTACATATGGTGCAAACCTATCTTGGGAGTGCAACAGCCTGCTTTGTTTTATATTTTCTATGTTTTTTTTATGTCTTTGTTCATATTTAAAGGTATTCTATAGAACAATAAACTTTTATACCATGATTATTGTATGTCTGTGTTTGTCAATCTTAGTAAAGAGGCAACATTTCCAGATACCCTAACTGGGTAGAAGAGGCTTCTTAAAACTGAAGTTACAGCATGTACTATTACCTTTTTTAGTACTGGTGCCGGAGATTTGATTAACGATGCAAAAACAAGCTGATTCATATCTATTTCAGAGGCATTTTGCCCGTTTCGTAACGGGTTGGTCTAACTTGGACTTCCAACAACATTCCACCGAGAGGCTGGCTGGAGCTGGCGAGGCAGGAGTTCACGAGGGGTCATGGGATAAGCGGAAAAGCCATGGAGCTTATTTCTCAGATCTTTATTCTTGCATGTGTCACAACATCATTTACACAGGCATTCACCTCCACCTCCAGATGGTGGATTTACAGTGTCCCCAAAAATGGAGTATCGTACATTAAAATGGGCCCTTCGTGGTCATAAACTGGGCACTTTCACATAGGGCGATGGTTTCCCTTTTTGGGTTGGCACATTGTTGCCACCTCTGCCGGGGGTTTATTATTCAATATGGCTATTTTTTTACTTAGAGTATAATTTCACAATTCCCTTTAGCTGTCAAGCAGATATAAATACATTGTGGAAACCGATAAATCCACCAAACACCTTCCACAGAAGCTGCCCATCACCCTCCATCTTACATCTATGGAGCAACTCATTAGGATCATATTCATTGGGCACCAAAATCAAGACCATTTCCTGGAACAGGGAGAGACTATGGTGACTGGTCCATGGTTCTCCTAGTGCACGTGGTAACATTCTGGTCTTATAGAAAAAAAAAAAAAAAAAGTCATTGTACTTTTGTGACCCAGAGACATGAAGGAATATGGAAACCAATATTCCCTTTCCAAGCTACAGTGTTGAATGAGACAAGTTCTCCTGGGATCGTCCTGGTCACTCTTTTTCCGAGGGCTCGGCTAAGGGCTTGTCGATACTGTTCCGCTGTCTCTGGACCTCCAACAGAGTCTGGACATGGTGACGCCTCAGAGACTTCACCTCTTCCAGGACTGGGGGGTGATGGATTGAGAAGGGCATGAGGATGGAAGGGAGAAATAAGAGTGAAGAGAGCCAGACATTTACAGCCCAACAGTGCCGCCCTGCTGCCAGACTGTAAACTACAAAAAAAGCTGTAATATCTAATGTGGCTCAGGTACACGGCATCTTAAGCCCCCTGAAATGTCCCAGTGGCTCACCTTTGTCGTAGTGTAGCTCATCCCGGTTGCCATGGACAACATAGGTTTCCAGGAAGTTGAGCACGGCTCCAGAGACCAGGAAGCGCTCTGAGAGGGGAAGGCTTTTCAGGTAGCACATGTCCAGGGCAAAGGGGTTGGAGGGAGATGGAATGGTGCAAAGACACACCAGCTCACTCACTATATCCCACACTCTTACTCCTAGAGTGTGATACAAAGAGGGGAAACTGGATGATCAGACTAGAAAGTCACATTGTTTTGAAAGTATTATTGTCATAATGGGGTCCATGCTACAAAATCCATTAAAGTAAACCTTGGGACCCCCAGTCCGTGATGGACTTGAGTTTCATAGGCGTGTCCTTCACCATCGAATCAGTGCCACCGATGTTGACCAGGCGCTCGTGATTGGACCGTATCCAGGCATACGGACGGCCATACTTGGCGTAGCCAGCCAATAGGAAAAGAGTGCAATTCACTTCCTGAAGACAGAGGAATCGGTAAAAAGTACTCACTGACTCCCAAGTCAAACTGAGTGGAATTCTGACTGACTACTCACAGGTACCGCAATCTCTCTCTCACTTGGGGATGCTGGTAATAGATGCTCCTCACTATTGGCCCGGTGGAAAAAAGGGAGTTCAGTTATTCTGTGTGTGTGTATTAGTGAGTGCATGCGTGTATTAAATGATGCATGTTTTTTTTTAGATCCATATTTACGCGCATGTGTATTGGTGTTTGTACTATTCATTGGCCCTTACTTGTGGCCAGGAGGCTGAGGCCTCTGGGAGTGGTGCTGCCTTGGCTGTGGCGCCTCATGAGGCACGCCAGGTTCCCCTGGCAGGGGGGAGTCAGGATCACTAGCCAGGCTGAAGGTGCTACTGGTGCTGCTGGAGGACAAACTGCTACTGAAGGAGGAGGCTTCGGACACGGCAAACCCAGGGGAACGCCAACCCTTGGGGAGGGGGGGGTGTATAATGGGTGGGCACAACCTGAACCTCTTTTAACACAGGTTTTCAGTTCCTGTTGCGATATGTTTTGCTACGGTATATACTAAGTAACACAACTCAGGAAAGAAGAGACTGAGAGTCCTATAAAATGTGGAGTTATGGACTAACCCTGTCCTCGTTGACTACAGTCAGCAGTAGTTCCTCTCTTCCCCTTAGCCAAGGTTGAAAGTAGCGGAAACCCTGCATGGTAAGACAAGAAAGGGCTGTCCTGGCAAAACGTGCGCTTTCTGGACATTTACAGCAATGTTACGCGGGCTAGAAGGCGCGCTGGCTGGTTCTAAAACCATGACAACTAACCTGCAGCGATCCCAGTAAGGCCAGGTCAGTAAGGAAATGCTGCAGTTTCTGCCTTTGTTCCCTCTCCCGCTTCTGCCGCACACACACACACACACACACACACACACACACACACGCACATAGACACACGCACACATGTAGCATCTAACATTTGTGTCATATTATTTTTTTAAATTATAATTGAATTGCTTGCATCTAAGAAAAAGGACCGGTTATCGTGCACGTAAAATAAAATACACATCTTGTTTCCAAGCAACGAGTCAGCATCCTAGACAATTAGCCTTGGATTTTTATGTAATCATGCAAATTACAGGAATAAGAGAAGCTTCAGGTCGGTTTGAGAAACACCTTATTCTATTAGATGTTTAACTAAGAGGAAATGAATGGCTTACATAGCCCCTTTGATTGCAACACAATCATTACGTCTCGTTTTTCTAAATAAAATAGATGCCTTTATAGCAGGGTACTTACACTGCCGCTGCTCATCTTGTCAATGTACCGATCTAAACCTTGAGCATTAGTGTGCGCTGTCCCTCAAGATCCAATTGCAAATGCACACATTCATTCCCCCCTTTTCGCTAATATTAATTTCTATCTTCATTTCTGTTATTCTGTATCTTTAGATGCACATTTCCGCGAGTTATCTGAAAATAATATATCTTCGTTTTTCTTCAAAGATCTAGTGTACATTGTTTATCATTTCGGGGGATTCCTTGTTCTTGGATCTCATCTCTCGGGTGTTGTCTCAAATGCTAGGGTTCCTCTGTATATTCCCGTGTAGTAACAAAACGTAGAATTAGTTGTACACCATATGTGTAAGTTTGGCTTATAATAACTATAATGATTTCAGAAATTATTTTTGAAATAATATGGCAAATATTTGTACTTCAATACAAATATTTGTAAATTGAATGACACATTGTTTTATCTAAAAAAAGGTAAAGAAAACTTCGCGTGCCAATGTTGATTGGTAGATTATTCTACAGCAATCAGCTATCCACCAATTAGCGAGTGGACAGGTGTGAATTCCACCAACAGTCAAAACCTCGCGAATCAACGTCAACACAAATTGTAAAAGAAATTTACGGAAGATAAATATATCGAGTTTACACTATACCAAACATGACCATACATTGTAAAATAACATTTAATTTGCTTAAGGACCTGCTGGGGTGAGTTTAAAAAGGGAAACCTAGTGCCATGTGAGCTAAACTTTGGGAACTTTTTGCCAGGAGAGACCGGGCTAAAACGTAAAAATATTGATTAGGATTTATCATATTTTATAGTTACTTAGCTTAACGATTTTTTTTCCAGGATAGTGTTGTTCTGTGCTACGGTCAACTACACCATGCCTCTTTCTCCAGTTGGTAAGTTTGTTTGAATTTACAGCTTTTCATGTGAGTGATCCCCCCCCGGTGGCCATCTACAGCACAGCATTTCTTCTTGTCAATACCGTAACGGAGACGTCGGCCTTAACGCTTTGTAGGGAGGAGACCTTTTCGAAAATGTCGATAAATACAGAAATGATCTCTAATGCAAATATATATATTTAGATCGAGGTTCATATGTGTCAAATGTCCATTCAGCCTGCATAACACTAACTGACTCTGTTAGCTTTCATGACTGACCCTACTCCTTTTAAACAAAACATGCATTGTCAATTCATATGAGGTAATTGTCTTTTAGGAACATTCCAGACTGAGTGTCATGAGCGCCACTTCTGGCTGGTCATCAAGTCTGGCATCCTCAGCCCCATGGTACGATTCGAATTTGAAGGTGAGTGGGCAAATGGGAAGAAGCAATGAAATATATAGAAATTTACCCAACTGGCACTGGTGTGTTCCAAGCATTACTGTACACACCGTGGACACAATGTGCCTACATCCGAGGAAGCCATACACAACTGGAATATGGGGGACGGCATATTCGACTGCACAGTGAGCTTTTCCACTCACTACTCGTGAACCTCTGATGTTCTCAGACCACCGTGGTGTCCACTTCCTGTCTGGTCAGCAAGCCGCAGAGTGTGGCTACACGATGTTCTTCAATCACCGTGGAGACCTGGTGTTCCGCGCCTCCTTCCTGGCCTGCCACGTTGACAGTCAGGTTGACCTTTTCACGTACATGTTGAACCTCACACCGCATGTTTGGTTGGGAAAGCGCCTGTCCTCATGTGTTCATTGCGGTTCGTCACGGTGCCTGTCGTGCAGGGTGACTCTGAGGTACGTCTGAGGGGGTGGCTTGTGACCAGGCAGCTGGGGGGGCAGGACCTGGCATACCCCTTCCTCCTGCAGTGCTCTCCCCATTGGCCCTGGGCCAGCCGGGAAATGGTCTGTGAGGAGAACTACATGGAGGTACTGACAGCCCGTCATCAATAGAACCTGTCCAAAGCGTGAAACTCGAAAACCCTCAAATCGTCTTCTCCCGTTTCAATTCCGCAGTGCGTCTCTTTATATTGTTCCTCAAGGTGTCCGTGAAGCGACCGGTCCCTGCTCCGTTGCACTCCGACGTGGTGAACAGCGCGGTGGTGTTTCGCAGACCGGGCCTCCCCCTGGAAGAGTCTAGACCCAGGTCCGTCACAGAGGCCGGTGCCCTAGGCTACCATATCTCCGAGACCAGCTCCAGAGTCATCATGCGCTGCCCCTACTCCTCATCCTTCTCCTTCACCTTCAAGGTCAGAGGTTACTGAGAGTTCACGCCCCCCCCCACCTCCCATTGGTGAAAGACTAATGTCAACATTGACGGTCAGAGTGAAGTAACCCCAGTGCTCTGCCTGCCGGTGTAACTGCCATACACACAGGACAAAGGCGTGGAGCTGGAGGTGGTCAACGCCACAGTCCTGTACCCACATCAAGGAAAGATCCTCACCATCACCGTCACCGTGGCCTGTCCCGTTAGTGAGTACACCTAGTAGCCTGTCCCGTTAGTGAGTACACCTCCTGGCCTGTCCAGTTAGTGAGTACACCTAGTGGCCTGTCCCGTTAGTGAGTACACCTCCTGGCCTGTCCCGTAAGTGAGTACACCTCCTGGCCTGTCCCGTTAGTGAGTACACCTCCTGGCCTGTCCCGTTAGTGAGTACACCTAGTAGCCTGTCCCGTTAGTGAGTACACCTCCTGGCCTGTCCCGTTAGTGAGTACACCTAGTGGCCTGTCCCGTTAGTGAGTACACCTCCTCCTTCCGCTAGTTTGAACTGCTTCACTATCCCTCTCCCTGACCTTCAATTTCCTCCATCCCGACCGGCCTTGCCGTCGCTCCTCCGCACGCCTCTCCCTCGAACTCCCCCAGACGAGGCGACGGCGGATGGGACCCGCCTGCTGTGGTCTGTCCCCCATGTCCTCACCCCACTGGTCCGCGAGTGGCCCAGGAACCGGAGGGTGAGGATCGGGGTGGAGACACTCGTCCTGGGTGAGTGTGCGATCAAAGAGAGGGGCTACCATCTCCGCCCCAGGAACGGATTGATGGAGATTAGCGTTCCATTCGGCGCAGAGGGGACACACGTTAAGGTGCAATAATGCTTACATACAAACACCCACACACACTCAGACACATACACACACTCCTAAACGGTGTTGTGGTCTTAGAGTGGCGTACTGGATGGCCAGTACAGCCAGTCGGTGTCACTAGACCTGTTCTACCTGCACCAGTGGGAGGAGGCGCACTGGCCCCTCACCCAGCATCGCTCCTTCAGGTTCCTCAAGACCCCCTACGTGCCCCGGTCCCCCACACTCACCGACGGTCAGTATCCTTCCGCTACCACTGTTGTTAATCCCCCCCAGAACGGCTCAAGCTGGAAATGACTTGAATGCACTTAAACACATTAGGGCAACCGTTGGCATGTAGGCTACAGATTTATGGGATGGCTCATAAAGTAACGCTCAAATTTGATTATTGATCACTGAAACTCCTATCGGATACTGGTTTCATCCGATACTGGTTTCAACTGATACTGGTTTCATCAGATACTGGTCTGTGGGCTTGCTCTGGTCTGACTCTGAACACCATGTGTTCTCCCTGCACAGACACCAACCCGTCCGAGGAGGTGTTCAGTGTCACCCTGGGGGAGTTTCCTCTGGATGTGTCCCTCCACAACGTCACAGTGGGGGGTGAGGGTGACCCCCTGCCCTGGGACCAGGTCCCCAACCCCAACAGGACACACTCCTACAAGCTGCACATCCCCTTCTCACACCCCCTCGTTCTCCAGGAGGTCTAAGTAACCAAGAGATTAAGATATATCAGCACCAGTAGTACTGTATTGTGGTTATGTAGAATACATCACAACTAGTTTCATGCTTCGTCATGTCACAATGTCTCCCCCTGTCAGTTTGGGGAAGGGGGATATCGGAAGTATTCCCTCCCACTCACCTTTGCTCTGAGCATCTCACCCCATGGAGAGGTTTTCTACCAGAACGCCACCGTTGTGAGCAATGTTCAAGAACCAACAGGTGGATATTCATACTACGATCCGTACGGAGTTGCATGGCCTGCCTGTGCTTCATGATCGTGGCGAATAACTTGTCGATGCCTTTAAGAAAATACATTCTCTATATAGTTGGTTACTATGCCAGATTTCTTTCTGGCTTTTATCCCTCATTCTTTCCTTTCTCCTTAATCACATACACCTATAACGTTTTCAGACCTTCCCCCCACACCCATCCCAGCCCCTCCCAGACTGGAGGGCATGTGCACGGAGAAAGGCTTCCTGGTGCTGCTGCACTACGGGGCCCAGGGGCGGCGCTGGGAGCTCTTCCTAGGGGCCCGCCAGCTGGACTGGGAACTGGTGAAGATGGGGGGCTTCGTCGTGGAAACGGAAGAGGAGCACTTCAGCGTGGGGATCCCCCTCTTTAGTCCAGGCATTACCTTCCTGGTGAGGAGAGAGACCTGGGTGTCCCCAGAGGTTTGGTGAACCGCTGCCCGGACTCATCTCATGGCTTCAGATGTCTGTCAAACTTCAGCAGTCATTTATTTGGTCTATATCCTTTCCTCTTTAAACATCTCTGTACTCTTTACACCGAAGACAGGGTCTGGGTTGTTCTAAACCATGCTTGCTCCCTTTACTTGGCTTTTCTATCCACTCGTCAAAAAGGCAAAGTACTTTTACATTCCAATGAGATCCCAGATCTTTTACATCCCAATGAGATCCCAGATCCCAATGTGTTACGGGAGATCCCAACGTGTAAAGGGATCCCAATGTTTAAAAGGGTCTGAATGTGTTAGGAGAGATCCCTGTGTAAAAGAATGAATATAAATCTGACGTCAGTGTTCCTAAATGGATGCTTTCCTTACTTCCCTCTCTGCCTCCTCTCCATGTAGAAACTGAGTTTGCAGGGTCTCATTGCCCAGGTGGAGGTGAGTGTTGTGGACATAGACACACTCAAAGTGGAGGACCATGTTATCCAGAACTGCAGTTTCCATGTCCGAGAACTACAGGGTATGACCTGTACACACACACACGCAGACACACACATACTCTATTCTTATCCCAGAGCGTGGTGAACACGAATACTTCTCTTCCAGTGTGCTTACCAGACAAGAGGATGTTGATATTGACCGACACGTCCCACGCGGTTCCTCCCGACCGCACCAGCCTTTTGGATCCCAGCTGTGTTGCCTCAGAGACGGACGGCATCAGGGCCCTATTCAACTTCTCCCTGGACTCCTGTGGTACCACAACAATGGTGAGTGTGTGTGCTGAGCGTCAGCCTTGTTGTATTTACGGAACGTCGTTGTAAGTTCAGGTTTGTTCCATTTTTACCAAGTTGCCCATTTCCGAATATAATCCACAAATGTGCAAGTCACCAACAGTTCCTGTTGTCGTTAATAGACATGTTGATGTGTCTTGCATAGGAAATGGGGGATTTGCTGGTGTATGAAAACCGGGTGTTGTACCTGCGAGAACCTCTACCCAGAGATCATCCCCTCATCCATAGTGACGGGTAAACACGTGTTGTCTGTTCTAGGACCGTTCTATAGTATTTGCTTTTCTAACTTCCCCTTTCATGGTCCTCCATGTTCCTGTCCAAACCCACACCTCTAAGGGATACTTAGAAAACTACTAAAGGTTTACTTCTGTCTCTACACATCCACTTTTCACCGGGACAGTGTCTGTAGTAGAGTGGATCCATCTTTACTCCAAAACCTTTACTGTCCACAGGTCATTTTATATGTCCCAATATTTTGTTAGAATATTGTTTCTCAATCAAATTTCAATCAAATTTATTTATACTTTTTACAACAGCAGTTGTCACAAAGTGCTTTTACAAAAACACCCAGCCTAAAACCCCAGTGAGCACGCAACAAAAGGATTGAAGCACGGTGGCTAGGAAAAACTCCCTACGGGGCCGGAGTGTAGAAAGAAACCTAGAGAGGCACCAGGCTCAAAGGGGTGGCCATACCTCTTGTGGCTGTGCAGGGTGATGTTTAAGAATACTGCTAATAATTAATAAGTTCACATGAGCTATGTCCAGAGTCCAAAATGCCTGATCTAGGTTGACAGGCATGATCAGATTGGCAGGACAGGAACAGTCCAGGGTGGGTTGATTCAGCCTGGTGGCAGCCGGAATCGTCAGGATCATCTAGGTTGGGAGGGGGGGTCAGCAGAGTAGCAGCTTGAATAGTCGGGTATCTGCTTGTTCTGCAGCAAAACCAGGAGGGCTCAGGACAAGGTCTTCTGGGCCTGTTACTCCACAGGTGTAGGCCGAGACCTCGCGTCCTTCTAATTGAACCGCAACAGGAGACAAGGAGAGTTGTTAAAGGGTGCATTTTTTTAGAGTATGGAGGAGAGCATAGCGTTATGGAGGAGAACTAGCCCTGCTCCCCCGGCACAATAATTTGCAGCATAAAACTTTTCTCTGTTCAAAACATTTCTCAGTGTCTTAAGCCTTTAAATCTGGAGCAGCCACTGTTTTCCACCACATTTGAATTGGAATAAATCTCTGTTTCAGGCTGACCATCCAATGTCGCTACCCTAAAGGTGATATGGGCACTGTCTTTAGTGCACAGCCAGGCAACTCAACCTTTGACCTTTCACCTCTGAAGCACACTCACCGGGAGGCCTTCAGCAGAAACGTCGGGCTGTATGTGACTGTGGTGGGAGTGGCAGTCATTTTAGTGGGAGCTTTGGTTGCTGTGAAGATGTGCCGTTGACTTCCTAATAAAAACTCAAAACATGTTTGTGGTGGTGCATCTTCTTCCTAACTATATTTACGCTAATGATCCCAGTGGCAAAAACACTTAATGGACAAGACAAACCGATAAAGGATGATTTTAAAAGCATTAAAAACCACAATGTATAATGGCTTAAATGTGACTGATATATAAATGTTTTATAGAAGCTTAAGTGTCCTACATCAGAAATTATATAGTTACAGAACGACTGGTCTGAATCTGCAAGGTAGTTAAGCTTAACGTCTATGCAATCTGCTGTAAATGAGAATGTTCTTTCAGTTAAAATATGCATGCTTAGGCTTAATTCTTATCGTCATAATAGTTATGCAAATTGAAAATTGCCAAATAACCCAGACGAGGGAAGGTTTATTCCAAATCATGTGGGCAATTGGCGTGATGGGACAAGCTAAACATTTGTACAATGCACCTGGATTACTGCATTTGCCATGGCAACCCTTCAGTGAGAACGACAAGCTGCAGGCAACATTTCCATTTAAATCCTTGCATTTGAGCTTGCCGTTCGTTTATGTGTTCACTTAAGTCTAATATCTGTCACATCCGAATATTCAAAGCAAATGCATGAGTACAGGGGAATGGCTTTCATTTGGACAGAATTTATCCCATGGGCTATTCTAAAAATCAGAGAACCAAAACATCTGTATGTATTTTCCATTATGAGGTTGTACCAATTCACGATTGCAATGTAGTCAAGTTCATTGCATCTCTATCTAGGGGTCAAAGTAGCTGCACCCACTGCATTATGTATTGTTGTGGCACAGGTTGGAATCCAGCCCACGGCTATTTCAACACACTACTCTCCTATAACTATCACCCCTGTCTTAAAACAATGAAACCCCCCAAAAGAAATACCTTTATTGAGTACAAAAAGCACATTTTATATGTATTTTTACACAGATATGTCCTCTATCCATCTCTGCATTAAACTGACCAAACATGGGACCCAATTAGTTAATTGCCTACAGGCACATTGTTAAGCTTCAAACAAGTCAATTAAGGCACCAGCCTCATATAAAAGTATCAGGTAGCAAGTGATAGTACTCATGCATTGCTGTTTGGTCCTGGATTTTACACGTGTATGATTTTGTTGTTGATGTGTGGTTAGTAAGTGTAGTTCCCTAGCAGTTCTTTGCTAGGTTAAGACACTTCTTTGATCGGTGGTGATGGCTTTGAGGTTTTTGTTGGGGTAAGCGTTTAGAGCAGGCAATGTGCTCTACATTGGATTACATGTTTTAAGATTTAAATCATTTTTAGAACACCTGTATGCCTTTCTTCCTTGCAGAGTGTTTGTACTTCAAACTCTGTGGCCTGGACTAAAATGTGCTGATGTTCCAGTAGGTAAGAATTTCCACTAAACTGCCAAGGAGTGATTTCTTTAACTTTTTTAATGTTAAATTGTGATTCTACTTTAGTGATGGTTACTCGCTAACAAAGTGCATTGACTTGGTTTAACCAAACTGGTCTTAATCTCGAGTCCCTGTAGTTGCTGTGGAGACTGAATGTCGGGATAGATACCTGTTGGTAACAACTGATGTAATTGCTGGGAATGAACCACGCTTTGAAGCTGTTGGTTAGTACGGTCATTTCTATTCTGACTGTTTTCCATTGGGGAGTTTGATGACATCGTCTTGTGTACCAGGCCTGACTTTAGTTCCCTGTGGGTGGCTAGTTTCACTGTTCTTGTTTGACTGACTGGCTCTACCATTTTTAGATTCGGATGGTGTTCGTCACGCCATCACCGAGCTGTATGGTTCAGAGTGTGGCTACATGTTCAGTATCCTCCCCTTGCAAGGCCATGCTGAACTCCGAGCCTCCTACTTCTCCTGTCACACTGACAACCAGGTATATCATAACCCTTCCA
>JACXGK010009485.1:0-11901 GCA_016801125.1 Novumbra hubbsi
TATATATATATATATATATATATATATTGCCTGTTTGAGATATTCTAACCTTTTTTTGAAGTAAATTGTCCCTTTGCAACACAATAAGAAAAAAGTGAAAAGGGCCAGTCAGTTGGTTTAACTCCGCTGATTGGCCCAGCACATTCAACATGCTGCCATTTTGATGAAGACAGGCCACAAATCCCATCCAGATTTCTAATGGCATTGTATAGTGTTTATACGACCTCACCGTGCTACGCTTTAACTTCACAGGCCATGACTCATTGAGTCCTGCCTTGCTAAGAACAGATGTACACATTTCACACACAAACACACTTACATTACACACACACAAAAAACAATACAAAGTGAAGAGAGACCCTTGTACTGTCTGGCGCTGAATGCGATGATGGTTACGGTTAAAATGTATCAACAGTTTAGAGAAGATAAACTCTGCTGCCAATACTAAGGGTTTGAAGGATCAGTCTGCTCCAATACGCATGCAGGACCGGCACTCAGCTAGCGAATCAATACCCGCCCCTTCCCTGACCATGTATCCCCCGCTCTTCACTCTGAGGGAACGGAAGGTCAGGCTAGAGAAAGGAGAACGGGAGGTCAGACTAGAGAAAGGAGAACAGGAGGTTAGGCCAGAGAAAGGAGAACGGGAGGTCAGGCTAGAGAAAGGAGAACGGGAGGTCAGGCTAGAGAAAGGAGAACGGGAGGTCAGGCTAGAGAAAGGGGAACGGGACGTCAGGCTAGAGAAAGGAGAAAAGACAAGGGCAGATTCTTCATGACAACACACTCAGGAAGTTACAAACCGGCGAAACGCATGCATGTACCCACGAACACACAAACACTCATCACGACAACACAGGGTATCTGGGAAATCTATCTCTCCGATGCCGCTTCTCCTCTCAGCCATCTGGGCGATTGTATGTGATTGGTTCCGGTTACACAGGGATGGTCAGATACCTGATTTGTCCTGTTTCAACCGGCGGCTAATGGAAGTGAAACTGCATTAGGATGGGGCGAGGTGGCGGACAGGAGGGGATGTGATTGGAGGAGAGGAAATGACAGCGTTCGGTTAGCTCAGCATGAACTAAAGAGGAAAACCATCAGCTTGAAATCACAAGAAACTTCTTACAACACGGGTGTGTGTCTCTGTGAGAGTGTGTGCGCGTTATCACCAAATTAGGAGGAAACCTAACAATGACTGTAGGTTACGAATACACCCAAGGTTACTAACAATTCCTCTATGTTAGCTTAAGCTAGGTTAAAACCCAGCCATTTAACCATGAGTGAACATCCCAACCACATTGCTTACAGGGACAGACTCCTCACCGATGTTATAGACAGAGCTCTCTGGTTTCCTCCTTTCTCTCTAGTCCTCAGATGTGTTTGTTTCCATGTCTTTTGTAGTCATCCCTCTGGGAGGACTAATGTGATGTGAGGAAGGCTCCACTCCCTCTCTAGCACCCCCCCAAAGGTCTGTGTCCACAGGTGATAAGACTGACACATTTTTAGACAGGAGCATATCTCCCTCAGGCAGTCTGTGTGTGAGTTCTGGAGGGTGGGGTGGGTGACAGACAGAAGGAAACTCAACATGTATTCGATGTGTGTTTAAAGACGCAACAGATGTGCAGAGACACTGATTCATCATGGAGCAGTTAGACAAAGCACCCCACCCAGACCGATTCTGTTCCAGGCGTGTGTGCGTACCTCCATATGTGTATCCATCCCCAGGGGGGCATGGCCTCAGTGTGTGTTTTGTGTGCGTGTGCATCTCAAAGGATATCAGAGGCGATTACCAGAGTGGACTTCACTTCATGTCACACACACAGGGTAACGGCCCCCATGGGGGGCTCCCATACGTCTCCAGATTACACCGGACTCACTGTGGAAACCGGATAAGGTAGAACACCGGCAAGTACGCCAATAAATCAGCAGGAAGAATCGCCCCTCCACCCACATTCTCTAAATATAAATCTTCTGACAGGGACGGATAAACTATGGGACCCTCGTGAGCCTGGATTTAAAACCAGTGAGTGGGTGTGTGTGTGTGTGCACGCACATTTAAATGAATGTGAATGCATGTGTAAGTGATTACCTCCTTGCGTAAATACTGTGTGTGTGCGTGTGTTCACATTTGGATTTAAGCATTGACCGACTGAACTAGAACAACAACAACACCACCAGTTTACTGCTTTGGATAGGGAGGGCTAGTTCGGGTTGGTCCATCTCATCAAGCCTTCTAAAATGCTTGGAGCACTGACAGCAAAACGACATGTTTATTTATTATAGTATATTTCACAACCGCTAATGGCTAACCGCAAAGCAACATCAGGT
Organism: Novumbra hubbsi; assembly: GCA_016801125.1. NCBI lineage: Eukaryota > Metazoa > Chordata > Actinopteri > Esociformes > Umbridae > Novumbra > Novumbra hubbsi. The sequence continues at coordinate 2,326 of JACXGK010009485.1, forward strand.
CTGTGAGGGAGGGATTTTCTAGGAAGTCTATCCCACATCAAGAGGTCTGTCGCTGGCCTGTACCCAACACAGGAACTGGGATCCTCTGGCCTACAGTGCTACTGCTCCCGATGGTACTCCAAGTCTTGTCATTGGTAATATACTGGAAAACTAACAGAGACATGGCTCACTAGGTCTAAAAAAGCTAATTAGATCATATTTATGTATTTCCGTTGCTTCCCATGCTTTGAGAAACGGGTTGAGTTTCTCAAAGCATGGAAAAGGGTTGGGCAATCGGAGTGTATGGATGTGTGTTTTTACAATATTTACCCAGCACTGTCTTGATGCCAAGATTTCCTACACCAATTTACTAATTACCACATACTTCAATGTCTTACTCCATTGTCAGCCATACCTCTATGGAATGTCAAGTCTCTACACCAAGGCTTTCAGCTTCATGACATGGTGCAAACCTCACATTTTACCTCCTGCCATACATTATCACACAAAGGCTTTTTCAAATGCTTTCAAAAAAACTAACCGCACTCCAGATCCCCAAATCAACCAACAAAATATATAGCCACTAGTCTAGCATGCATTCATCAACTATATTTTCATGACAAGCACACAGCGAACTGTCAGATGAATATGATATCCTGTCTTCCTCTCACTTGAATAAAACAACACACTTGGTGTATTTGTCATGCTCACTATGTTTCAACCTGTTGGGCAGACTTCAGTAGTAGTTGCGTAGGCAGAAATTAAAATATAGTTGATGAATGCATGCTAGACAAGTGGCTATATATTCTGTTGGTTGATTTGGGCATCTGGAGTGCGGTTAGTTTTTTTTAAAGCAATTGGAAAAACCTTTGTGTGATAAGGTATGGCAGGAGTTAAAATGTGAGGTTTGGATCATGTCATGCTGAAAATGTAAATATGTGTCACAATATTGTTATAATACTTAGTTTTGCATACATTTACTATGTAAATCATAGAAGGGTGTGATGTTAATTTTCCCTTTTATACCCAGGCTGACTAGCTGATTCCACGCTTGACATTGCGGAGAAGTGTCAAATGATTCTCTGTTTCTTTTTGTGGCCATACCTGGGCCCTCTGAGGAATGTCCTGTTATATCAGATGAACTCATAAACCCATTCCTAACCGCCCACCTGAGTCTGAGGAATGTCCTGTTATATCAGATTAACTCATATACAACACATTCCCATTCCTAACCGCCCACCTGAGTCTGAGGAATGTCCTGTTATATCAGATTAACTCATATACAACACATGCCCATTCCTAACCGCCCACCTGAGTCTGAGGAATGTCCTGTTATATGAGATTAACTCATATACAACACATGCCCATTCCTAACCGCCCACCTGAATCTGAGGAATGTCCTGTTATATGAGATTAACTTATATACAACATGCCCATTCCTAACCGCCCACCTGAGTCTGAGGAATGTCCTGTTATATGAGATTAACTCATAAACAACACATGCCCATTCCTAACCGCCAACCTGAGTCTGAGGAATGTCCTGTTATATCAGATTAACTCATATACAACACTGTACACATATTGGACAATAACTAAAGCTACAGATAAAACATCTACAAATCAGTGGATTCTTTCAGTGCTGAAAGAAAACATGTAAAGGGGAGAATCAGTCAAACAAACAAGCCTGTCAGTCAAATCGACAGACAGGCCCGTTAACCAATGAGAAATTAACCTGAGGATTTGCAGCTGCTCCTCTGAGTGTTGCAGTTCGTCGGAGAGCCTCCTCTGCCTTAGCAATGCCTTGAGATTACACTGCTCCTCTGTCTCCGTTCTGGACAACTAGACAGAGAAAACAGGAGGACAGAGGAAAAGACAGAAAAACAATGAGAGCAGAACAGAAGCAGGGGAAGTCAGATAAAGACAGAAATGCAATGGAGAGAGGAAAATGTACAGTTAAAATTTGCAATAACTTGACAGGCAGCGATTATAATTTGTGCCCCAAAATAAGTTGTTCCCATTTGAGTTTTCTACTGTTTTAGCCTTCTTGTTTTGAGCAGATTGAAGCACTATGTAGAGAAGTCTTCCATGACAGGAGTGGACTGTTTACCCTGAGCCAAGCCCATGTCATTAAAACAACATGATTAAAGAGCACAGGAACATTGTGGGTAATCCCATACGAGGGGAGGGGGAAGATCGGAACAGACACCAAACTACCTTGTCCTCCTCATTCTCAATCTCTTTGTGATGGACCAACATTTCTACTTCACGTGGGAACAAAACGTCCCATAACAGCAAGTCTAATTGGCATTGGATACAATCGGCTTGGGAGTTAGGGTTTCAGAATGGTGCTTGTTACAATTTCAAAAGCAAAGCAGGGTTGAGTCAGTTTGCCACACTACTCTGGATGGTATTAACACAGAAAAACATTAAGTGGACAGAAATGGAGCGAGTGGACTTAAAAACAATCCTCTCCATCATTTCAGCCTTCTGTTCTCGCTTTTCTTTGTACCCATTGATCCTTTGTTTATTCAAAGGACGTCTTTGAGATGCAGTGCGACGGCTTGGCCCAGCAAAAAACACCAAGCAGTGAACAAAATAACTGACATGTTTCAAATGATTGGGAAGGCATTATCATGCAGATTGTAAAACTTAGTTGAAATAAAATGTTGCTTAAAAGTCACAACTTTGAAGAGAGGTCTAAAATAAAATAGTGCCTCAGAGTGTATTTGGTGTTTGTGTTTTTGTTTGTTTTCTTTAAACAGACCTGTGCTTTCCTGTGTGACAAATATTTCCCCCGCTGCTACACATCTATCCTCTATCTCCCTGCATAGTCCAGTAGACTTGCTGCTACCCATCTCTCCTCTATCTCCCTGCATAGTCCGGTAGACCTGCTGCTACCCATCTCTCCTCTATCTCCCTGCATAGTCCAGTAGACCTGCTGCTACCCATCTCTCCTCTATCTCCCTGCATAGTCCGGTAGACCTGCTGCTACCCATCTCTCCTCTATCTCCCTGCATAGTCCAGTAGACCTGCTGTGCTCTGGCCCAGATTGGTCCTCAATGTATGTATGAAGGCCACGCTAATCTGCAGGTTGCCATAGCAACACACATAATAACCCGTTGCTATGCCATTCCTACTTGGCTCTGGGTGGACATATCCCTTTAACCCCAAACCCAGGATCAGCTTTTAACCCAATGCCCAGTACTAATGAGAATCACAACACAGAGAAACATATAACAAGTGTCTGGGAGTAAACAAGTCCGGGACTGATTTTACAACAGAGCGCTGGCGGCCTGGTACCTGCTGTGCCCGGGCCCAGATCACATCCTCCAAGTAGGTGGCGAAGCCCTCACTAATCCACTCCTCCGTCCAGTCCCGGGCCCCGATGGCCAGTCCGAACCACGAATGGGAGAGCTCGTGGCACAGACGAGACCCACACAGAGCCCGGCCCGGATCCACTCCAGCTCCAGCCCTCTCTCCACACAGAGCCCGGCCCAGCTCCTCTCCAGCTCCAGCCCTCTCTCCACACAGAGCCCGGCCCAGCTCCTCTCCAGCTCCAGCCCTCTCTCCACCACACAGAGCCCGGCCCAGCTCCTCTCCAGCTCCAGCCCTCTCTCCACACAGAGCCCGGCCCAGCTCCTCTCCAGCTCCAGCCCTCTCTCCACACAGAGCCCGGCCCGGATCCACTCCAGCTCCAGCCCTCTCTCCACACAGAGCCCGGCCCAGCTCCACTCCAGCTCCAACCCTCTCTCCACACAGAGCCCGAACCTGCTCCACTCCAGCTCCAGCCCTCTCTCCACACAGCACACTCTGGGACAGGAAGATGATGTGGGGGCTGTAGGGGGGTTCCATTGAACACACATGAATATACATATACATCATGGCCAAGCAGGAGCCAAACGCATCTATTAGAAATGCAGGTGTTAGCATGAAGGGAATTAACATAGTATGTAGAGAGCAGGAAAGACCTGCGGGAACTTCCCTGTCCCTAATCGTGCACAGACGACAGAGAGATCAGGATCGCTGGAAAACCTCTAATTACAGGGGAGGGGAACGCAGCCATGACGACGCCATGACACGTGTGTGTTTGTGTGTTTGGGTGAGTGACGATGGGGGAGTGTGTCCTGGTTTAACTATACTTTACTAGAACGGCCAGAATCCTTACAGGATTTTCCTTAAGGAAAATTTGAAAGGGAATAGTAAAACGTAAATGTGTGCAACAGCTCCTTCACCACAAACAACCCCTGTCAGTGTCCACATAACGATATAAAAGAAAGCGGTTTGTTAGAGAAGAACCAACATTGTTTTCTGTGAAGGTCAGCACATTCTCCTGGTATTCCAGCGTAATGCTTAATAAATGGGAGACAGGTTTAGTAAATAGTCAAAGCTCTGATTTAGATGACGATCTGTCCTTTACATAAGGCCATTATTTGTGACTTGGAACGTTTCTGTGGGTAAAGGTTTGACAGTGGCCTGCCAAAACCAAAACAGTCAACATTACTTGATCATAAACTCACTAATAATAAGCTATCATTAATATAGAGTTTGGTTATGAAATCTTTTTTTGTTTACGTTAAGTGCTACCTAGAACTAAGAGATCCTGCTTCAGTTCGCTGCAGACAGAAGCTTCAGAGGACATTCAGCTTTCATCAGGAGAATCATGAGAAAACTACTTTGCACTGTGTACAATACTGATATATACAAACAGCAGTAAATCAAAACATTCAACAAAAACAAATTCAGCGTTTTATTTAGACAAATAAGTCAGGTGTAGATGAGACATGTAATCCACAATTTCTAGGGAATAAACATGATTCAGTCCACTACATGGTTATAGCACTGAGCTCAAATGTACAGCACCCGTGGCAGTGGAGCCCACAAGACGTTTATCTTACGGTTGAAAGGGTGATCGCACTGACTAACTCCTCTAGTGAGTAACTCTTCTAGTGAGTAACTCCGCTAGTGAAACACTGTAAAAATCTGTTCTGACGGGAACTGCAATTTACACATGGAAAAAAACATACAGCCCAACTAAAAATAAAGATGTTGAAATGGTTTCACCAAAATGTCTACAAATACTAAATGCAACATAATATGTTGTTCAAAATGTACAACCCTGTCTCCAAAAACCGTGTAAAATTTTAAAGAAAATTGAAATGAAGCTACTATTTCTTGAAAAATATATGACAACTCTACCATGCAAAGAAAAAAACCCTAGAAATGTAGTTTGGGATTATTAATGGACATCTCGTCCTCTTGGCAAAAAAGGAGAGCAACCATCCGGCTCATTATCGGTGCACAGTTCAAAAGCCAGCATCCGTAATGGTATGGGGGTGCATTAGTGAACATGACATAGATGACTTGCACATCGGTAATGGTATGGGGGTGCATTAGTGCACATGACATGGATAACTTGCACATCGGTAATGGTATGGGGGTGCATTAATGCACATGACATGTATGACTTGCATATCGGTAATGGTATGGGGGTGCATTTGTGCATTTGACATGGATGACATGCACATCGGTAATGGTATGGGGGTGCATTAGAGCACATGACATGGATGACTGGCACATCGGTAATGGTATGGGGGTACATTAGTGCACATGACATGGATGACTTGCACATTGGTAATGGTATGGTGGTGCATTAGTGCACATGACATGGATGACTTGCACATCGGTAATGGTATGGGGGTGCATTAGTGCACATGACATTGATGACTTGCACATCCATAATGGTATGGGGCTGCATTAGTGCACATGACATGGATGACTTGCACATCGGTAATGGTATGGGGGTGCATTAGTGCACATGACATGGATGACTTGCACATCGGTAATGGTATGGGGGTGCATTAGTGCATGTGACATGGATGACTTGCACATCGGTAATGGTATTGGGGTGCATTAGTGCACATGACATGGATGACTTGCAAATCCATTAATGCTGAAGCAACATATGCTGCCATCCAAACAATGTATTTTTCATGGAAAGCTTTGCTTATGTCAGCAAGACAATGTCAAACCACATTCTGCATGTATGAGTCCGGGTGCTAAACAGGCCTGTCTACAGTCAAGACCTTTGAAAACGTTGGCGCATTATGAAATGAAATAAATGCATTATGTTTTCATTTGCTTTGCTATGCAGACTCCCAACCCTTTTGGAAACAGGGTTTTAGTTAATACAAACAAAATAGAGTTTTAAGTTGATAGGAAAAAGGCAGCAGTATGCTTCTTAAGACCTTTCTAGAATATTTATTGTGTCTTTTTAGAAGAACAACAATTAGGTGGTGCAGCCTATGTGTGTACTGTGTATGAGTTGTTACAGTGCGTCTACGTCATACTTGTTTACTGTGTATTGAGCACGTCTTGGGAGTTGAGACGCTGCAATGGGTAATGATAAACGGATATCAATACTGTCTGGCAAATGATGTTCAATTATGTCCAATTTCAATAGAACAGACAGACACGAGTCCTAACATGTTTGCAATATATACTCCTGGTACATTGCTTTTTAAATAATGAAAATAATAATAGTGAATAAATTACAGACCGGACAAGATTTTACAAACCAAAACAGCATTTAGAAGCTTAAGCAATATAACACCAAAAGAGAACAGAATTAATGAGAAAACCAAAATAGTGTTTTCAGCAGTGCTCCCTTCCCATTCAAGTTCATCACAAACACACCTGCCTGATTAGAAACAGCTGTGAGGGGTATTGTCCGAAAGCCCTTGTACCCCACACTGGCAAAATTAACTGTAATTTCAAGTTCATCCGATGTCAATTAAAGTTTGTTCTAATTAAAGCGGACAGTCTGCACTTTAACTCTAGTTATTACATCATTTTAAACACACATTTCTGGAATTCAGAACCAAGAAATGTGTCAGTGCCCAATACTTGGTTGGCCGAGGAGTTTTTTTTATTTTTATTACAGTTAAGTATTATAGACAGGGTCTATAATAGCCGAATGTGTTTATGTTCTAGAACTCTGTACACTTGAAATGTTCACTTGCCAGGCAGGCAACTTCAGACTTAATAAACATACCAGTAGTGAGAAAACATTGGTTATTTCTTGACTAAATGTTTCATTACTGAGTTATAAGCCACGACCCGCCTATTGGCAGAAAGACAGTAGACGAGGTCTGGACAAACTTGAATTAGCATTCATCATTTACCATTTAGAGTGGGTGTGGCAGGGCATTAACTATACGTATGAGAGTGGGTGTGGCAGGGCATTTACTATACATATGAGAGTGGGTGTGGCAGGGCATTAATTATACATGAGAGTGGGTGTGTGCGTCTGGGTTGTGTCTAATAGTACTACATAGTAGCTAATAGCCCTGAGGAACAGTAGTAGTAATAGTACTAAATAGTAGCTAATAGCCATGAGGAACAGTAGTACTAATAGCACTAAATAGTAGCTAATAGCCATGAGGAACAGTAGTACTAATAGTACTACATAGTAGCTAATAGCCATGAGGAACAGTAGTACTAATAGTACTACATAGTAGCTAATAGCCATGAGGAACAGTAGTACAAACTCTGTTAAGATTAGCTTCAGGACTGTATTTATATCGTAATCTTGTTTCCCCACAACTGGATCAGCAGGCCTTTTGTTGCTGGCTCCTGCAGTATGTGTGTCTGTGTCTGTGATCCCAGCGATAGGCTTGTAACAAAGAGAGTCTTTCAGGGATGTTGCCCTCACATGCTCCTATGAAGGAGGTGGAATCTGTCCGGGACAAACGGAGGCATCTCACCCAGTGGGGCTGGAACAACACAAAAGCAACACACACCCATAACACACATGCACAAACAAACACACACCCGCACATACAAACACACAGCCATAACACACATGCACATACAAACACACACCCATAACACACACACGCACATACAAACACACACCCATAACACACACACGCACATACAAACACACACCCATAACACACACACGCACATACAAACACACACCCATAACACACACACGCACATACAAACACACACCCATAACACACACACACACATAAAAACACACACCCATAACACACACACACGCACATACAAACACACAACCATAACACACACACGCACATACAAACACACACCCATAACACACACACGCACATACAAACACACACCCATGATACACACATGCACAAAGAAACACACACCCATGATACACATATGCACATAAAACACACACCGATAACACACACATGCACATACAAACACACACCCATGATACACACATGCACATAAAACACACACCCAACATAAACACATGCACATACAAACACACACCCATAACACACACATGCACATAAAACACACACCCAAGATACACACATGCACAAGAAACACACACGGCAGTGCAGGCTTATAACACTGAATGTGACTACTAGGATTTCCTTCATAAAGTGACCTGCATGGCATTGGAAATGAAATCAAATGTAATGCCTAGTTTATGGTGAATCACTTCACTATTCAGTGCTGTGAAGCAAAAACACAAATGCAGTGTTTGCGGAGTAACCCTAAGCTAGCGACAGTCCAGATTGGCTGTTAACTCTGCAAAACAACCCAGGTCCTTGTTGTCTAAAAAAAACAAAAACAAAACTGGAACTTCACACCACAGAGGAAAAGTCTGGCTAAAGTTTTAGAGGCGTTTGAGAGGAGATTCTGACTGAATGCAAAACCAATGAAAGAGCATGTGTCTCCCCATCCATAATTCATCCCTCCATCATGACCAGAGTTCGTTTGTTCCTAAGCAGCAGGGAGGCAGAATACATCACGCGGCCACAGCAGGACACTTCCAGGGAGAGCCTGTGTGTCGGGTTGGGGGGGGGGGGTGTACGACTGATACTCTGACAGTCCCCAGGGGCAGATTGACTCAGTTTGAAGAGCACCTCGCACAAAGACACACACATCGACACACAAATATAACACACATACACCACGCCCAGCTAAAAATCTCATTTCCATATTTTGGTTGTACTTGGATAATTTCTTGTGTCAACTATCAGCTCTGTAGGTGATTACTTCTTTTTTTCAAGTGCACTATCCACATATCGCCAATGACATATTTTGTTTATCTTTCCTCTACTGAGAATGAAATATGCATTGGTTAATTCAATACAACATACTGTAACATCTTCACAACGGTTGGATGGTATTTTGGTACAAACATTTCTGCCTTGTGTATAATTGTAGATACCATTAATCATTAATAAACATGTTACACAACAAGCCATTGGAGAAAATTCTAAGGATATTTCGAAGGGGGCAGTAGAAATGATCTTCGGGTCGGTGGCTTGGAAAAAAATTGTCTGTTAAAGGGCTTATTTCATTCTCATTTATTAAATGACATCACAGCGTATTCTGTGAACAGTATCATGGGGGCCTCAAGGACCCAGAGGTGAACACAGACAAAGGGATGAGTAGGATTTAGACCCTTCAATACACCTGTTGTCACTGACGGAAGTCTTGTCTTCATCCTAATTAGCAACCTCAGACTGGAGCAGCTAAAAGGAAGAGAACATTACTGCCCCCTGCGAATACCCAGATCCTCCTCCCCCTGTGAATACCCAGATC
>JACXGK010009486.1:0-19910 GCA_016801125.1 Novumbra hubbsi
ATGGCCACCCCTTTGAGCCTGGTGCCTCTCTAGGTTTCTTCCTACACTCCGGCCCCGTAGGGAGTTTTTCCTAGCCACCGTGCTTCAATCCTTTTGTTGCGTGCTCACTGGGGTTTTAGGCTGGGTGTTTTTGTAAAGGCACTTTGTGACAACTGCTGTTGTAAAAAGGGCTGTATAAATAAATTTGATTTGATTTGATACATGAGACCCCCATGGCTGTAAACAACAATTCTGTGGTTGAACTTGCACTTTTGGCATCATCAAAATATTAGCCTGGGTTCTTGCTGTGTCAGCTCCTCTATCTCTTCGGGACTGAGCTCATTACCTCTCAACCTAGAGAGAAAACAATTCATTACTTAACTCTCATGTACCGTTTTTAATTCAATCCAATATTTACCCAGTATGTGGAGCGACAGGAGACAATAATGTACAACACATGGGTACAGTTCTAATATATACACATTAGCCGTTATTGTCTGAATCATCAAACCATAACATAGACATACCAAACTGCCTTTACACTAGTGTTGCTTTCCAGAGCCTGTATGATGAACTCCACACCTGCTCTTGTGATGCAGTTTTTTGTTAACCTGTGGAGGAAATTAGAGAACAGAACCGTGTTTTTAGCACAATTATCCATGTTTACCATTGCAACCACACCTTACAAAATAGCAATGTAGGCCAAATGGGAAATGGGTAGCTGCAGACTTCATATTGAATATCGCTATTCAGTATCTGCTAACAGCGCTAAACACATACATACCAAAGTTCCTCTAGTGTACTGTTCATAATCAGTGGGGCCACGGCACATGCTCCATCACTGCTAATACCATTGTCTACCAGGCTGTAATGAAACAGACATCTGAATGCAAGGTTTATTCCTTCTACGCATATACCGTTTTTGTCCATGAAAAATGTACAACGTGTCAGGGATGTTCATGTTTGAATATTTGTCTAACGTTACCTGAGCCACACCAATGTTTGGCTGTTCTTTAGAGCATTGGCAATGGCCTTTGCACCTTTATCACCTATCGTATTCCCCCAAAGCCTGAAAAATTTTTGTTTATAGTAGTACATATAGCAGCATTGTAACAGGCACCAACATGTTTTCAGGAGTAAGGTCTGCCTTCCTACCCCAAGAACTGTAATGAGCGATTCAACCTCAGCCCCTCTGCCAGCTGCTCTGCCCCTGCTGCTGTGATGTGGTTGTTTCCCAGCCTTCAACAACATGTGAGATTAGAGATCGTATTAAGCTATTGCTCTGCGAGGTGACATTATACAGTCTTGTATATGTTGAGAGATAAAAAAATATGCTCACCTAAGAGAGAGAAAATTCTGCTTTGTCTTTAGGAGGTGAGCCAAGTGGTGTGTGCAGGCATCAGTTAGCTTGTTGTTGAAAAGCCTTACAGAGGCGCAAATTATATTAACATTTAAGTAATTTAGGTATTGACATACAAGTATTGCATTTATTTTCAGGAAGCTACCTGAGGCAACAACATATTGTGCCAGAAACTACAATGTCCAAAAATAGAATGACTGAAAACATCAGGATCGTGTAAAACCATCAAAATCATCAAAAAAGTGTGCCGAAGCTGAGAACCTGAGCTCTGGTAATAGGGGATGTTTGTCAGAGCTAATACAGTCAAATGCAGGAGGGCTAAAACACTTTTTTTCTTTTTACAAGTTGTTATTTGCACTTATCTGGTGTCCCAGGCATGAATAAGTATATTAGGCTATACTTACGCAATCTTCTGAAAGCTCTCACACTGAATGCCTTTCTCAATCAATGTTCCGATCCCCTGATCTGATATGTTATTGTTTCTCAGGCTACAGTTATGGAAGAAAAATTAACATATTATCAGGATTCTTTTTGGCAGAATGTATGTTGATTTATGTTCCTTGTTTATCTGATTTGTTTATCTGCCGTTTTGAGCCTTTTGTTTTCACCAAGTCTGTTTATTAAAATACACTGTTTAAGATAGAATGGATGCAGAATAACCAGACTTGTGCAGTAACCCATAGTAATGTAACAGATAACTATACATGTGATTTCAGCTAGTGAGGGAGGCAAGTAAGATTGCATTAAGCTTTCCACAATGTTTTTACAACTTTATCATTAATTCTCAGCGCAGAAATGAGACCACAATTCCAGTGAACTTTTAACATGTAACAGACCCATATTTGCATATGTTTCCCTGTGAATGGATAGACTACCACAACAAAATAATGGAACACCCTTTTGATCTGGTTGTTAATAAAAACACACTTTTTGACCTCTGCACTTGAAAAAATGTTATCAAGTGAATGCTTAAACATAGTGGCTCTCGATTAATTGCTTTCCATTTCATTTGACAAATGAAGCGAGAAGAAGCAGTTCAAAACAACAATTAAACTGTTTTCCATAATCCCATAATCCCAAAGAGAATAATATAATTCAACTTACTATAGAGAGTGGCAGACATGCAAGCAAGGCAGCAGTTGCTCCACCCCGACATCTCCCACAGAGTTGTAGTCTAACTGAAGCCCCACAGGGTTCCTGAGGTGCTGGAGCACGTAGGCCAGTGCAGTGCACTCCACAGGGCCTATGTTACAGTAGGTCAATTTCAAGTGTTCTACCTCCAGCTTAGCCATAGTGTCTTTGGCAATGCTGCTGTCCTGTATCTCATATATGCACTTGATGAGCCAGACAAAGTCTGGCATGGCATGCATGCTCTTCTTCTCCTCTTCCACTGGCTGAGGGATTGATTTAAAATGCTTGTACATGCCTTTACACAGGCACTTCACAACCTGTTTGGACTTTCTATCCAAAGTGGTCCCCGGGCATGAGAGGAGAAGAAGGCTACGGTGGCGGTGAGATAAGAGCCCACATACAAAGGTGGCAGTTATCTGAATGTTAGGCGTCTCTGATGCCATAGCACCCTCCTTTAAGGCCTCTTCTTGCCAGGTCAAGCAAGGTCCGAGACACGCCCTGTGCAAGGGGGCCTGTAGATGCCTGTCTTTGGGTTGAAACATTTTAGTGATGGTGGAGCGGTCCAGGTTGTGGTTTAGGACGATATAGAGTGCAGCAAAGAAACACTGCATAGTGACATGCAGAAACTCATAGTTTATGCAGTTATGGAAGGAGGAGAGATGTCTGCTATGGATAAGGAACCCCATGCATATATCTTCCTCGGTCACACCACATTTCTGCAGCTCTGTGCCTGTGAAGGTGTAGCAGGAGGTGTTGATTCCCTGCATGGCAAGCTGCCCCAAATGTAAGGCCGTGTCTTGGTGCTCCTGCAGCCACCCTATACCCAGGGACTTCCTCAAAGAGTCTCGGCACTGGAAAAAATGCTGCAGCATCATGAGGTAGACATCTGTGATTGTCTGTGGACAGCCATCTCTATCTCCACATCCCAGTAACTCCTTGTAACACTTGGACACAATCCAACAAAAAACTGGAATGTGACAAAGGCCCCGTAGAGCTGTGTTGTTTTGTAGGGACTCCAGAACCCTGTTGGCCACATTGGGGTCACAATGATGCTTCCTCACAAAGCATTCAATACCACTGGGAGAGAAGCCTTTCAAGAGGACTTCCTTACGCAGGTACCTCCTCAGGGCGGGCCCCACTACATCCGGCCGGCTGGTCACCACCTTAGGATAAGGATAAACTTTATTGTCCCTGTGAGGAGAACCTTCTTAACATACAAATGCTTTTTGTGCAAAATAAACACCTTCCATGAGTCGATACAATACATTGCACAGAGACATCTCAAACAGTCAGATAAGATTACACATGCATACCTTCTTCACCCCTTTCATGAGGGAGCCTTGCAGCAGGTTAAAGATCAAGGTGGGAATAGGTGCACGCCTGGTAGGGCAACAGTGCCTCTGGTCTGAGTCTGAAAAGCACTGCTTTAGCTCATCCAGACCATCAAAGGTGAAGAGGATTAGGTGTGGATTGTCCAGAATAAACTGGAAGAGCAGGTCCTGGTCCCTGTCCGGCCAGCAGCAGTGAAGAAACAACAGCTCCCTCAGGGAAAGCTCCCTCTGCTCTGAACTCAGCCGGCGGCAGCTAAAGGGAAATAGGAGGAGGAAGTCATGTAGAGCTGCCCCCCTTGCCCAGAGGAGGTTTAACCTCTGAAGCAGGGTGCTTTTCCCACATCCTGCCTCCCCGGAGATTAGCACAGTGTCAGCCTCCAGGTTCAAGGTTCCCACCAGGCCCACCACATCCTCCAGCCCCATAGCACGACTCTGGGGCTGGGATTCGCTAGAAGCCTGGACCAGCTCCAGCTGACCATCTATGTAGATGTCATCTAGACACCGACTACTGGTTCCGATGCTTGTGCTGAGGAAATGAGACTGCGCTGAAACCAAACTTTGCAGTTTCTTCTGGTACCACAAGCACTCTGTAAAAATAGACAAGAAATTGGGAGATCAAACAAAAATGTCTTAATTTTAGTAGTACTTTTATGTCTTTTATATGGTCCCACGTAACATACCAACAATGTTTTAGGGTGTAAAAGTATTAATGCCAATTGTTTTGTATTATAATACCCTTTGGAATTGTCCGGTCATCTCCAGTTGAAGGTGAGCAAGGCTGCTCTTTTTGTTTAATGTACTGCAGTAGGACTTTTGCTGCGTGCTCCCCCTTTGATTTGACCTGGTCAAGTAGACACCTGGCCTACATAAAAAAAGGTATTCTAATTATCTTATTATGTTACCCTTATTTTACCAGGTTTGTATGACTAAGGTTTGTATGAGACGTTCTGTAAATTGAAAGCTTCAGCCACTGAGGAAAATTATCATAATTTTGTATGATAAACATACAAAACGCAAGAAAGACACAGACCAGTGGATGATACCTAGGAGCATCGTAAAGTGATACATGGAAGGTTAATCGCTCCACCAAGAGTGTAACTACAGCCATTGCCAAAAGTTTTGAGAATTATCAAAATTTTCTGCCTCAGGTCTTCTGATGGCCAAAGGACCAGCTGACATCATGTCAGTGATCCTCTCTTTAACACAGGTGAGAGTGTTGACGCGGACAAGGCTGAAGATCACTCTATCATGCTTATTGAGTTAGAATAACAGACTGGAAGCTTTAAAAGGAGGGTGGGGTTTGAAATCATTGTTCTTCCTCTGTTAACCATGCTTTCATCATTGCTTTGCACAAAAAGGGCTTTACAGGCCAGGATATTGCTGCTAGTAGAATTGCACCTAATTCTACCATTTATTGGATTATCAAGAACTTAAAGAAGAGATGTTCAATTGTTGTGAAGAAGTCTTCAGGGGGCAGAAGAAAGTCCAGCAAGCGCCAGGACAGCCTCCTAAAGTTGATTTAGCTGCAGGATCGGGGCACCACCAGTGCAGAGCTTGCTCAGGAATGGCAGCAGGCAGGTGTCTGCACGGCATCCGGAAAAACTCTTGTCCAGAGAAGAAAAAATCTGTCCTGTGTCATGCCAACAGTAAAGCATCCTGAGACCATTTATATGTGGTTTGCTTCTCAGCCAAGGGAGTGGGTACACTCACAATTTTGCCTAAGAACACAGACATGAATAAAGAATGGTACCAAAACATCCTCCGAGAGCAACTTCTCCCAACCATCCAAGAACAGTTTGGTGACGAACACTCTTTTCCAGAATGATGGAGTACCTTGCCATAAGGAAATGTTATCTATGTGATAACTATGTGGCTCAGGGAACAAAACTTCAAAATGTTTGGTCCATGGCCAGGACACTCCCCAGACCTTAATCCCATTGAGAACTTGTGGACAATCCTCAAGAGGTGGACAAAAAAAAACACAAAATCGGACAAACTCCAGGCACTGATTATGAAAGAATGGGCTGCCATCAGTCAGGATGTGGCCCAGAAGTTACTTGAAAGCATGTCAGGGCAAATTGCAGAGGCCTTGAAAAAGAAAGGTATTGACTCTTTGCATGTACTTAATGTAATTGTCAAAAACAGCCTTTGACCCTTATGAACACAGGTTTTCATGGCCAGGACTTGTTAAAGTGTACAATGGTTCTGGTTTTAAAGAGTAGATACATGCTGAGAGGCTCCTGTGCATTAACTAATGTGTCTATTTATGCAGTAGACACAATGACATATTTTTATAGAATCTATTCATACATTGCCAAGGCTCCCTCCTGATATTATACTTTTTTCTTTTTTTTCCCTGTGTGTCTTCTAAAATAATATAATAAAAACATAAAAAAGTGTGCTAGTGACAACAACATTGCCCTGCAAAAATATGGCCCGTTCTGTAGTGTGACAGGAACCTATTGCTCAAGGAAACCCACCCTGAATGACATTGTATGCCAAGAAATACATTTCCGTCTGTTAACATTTCCGAAACTGTCTTATCAAATATGGGTCAAATATTGTACAATCTTGGTGTGCAATTTTGGTAGAAACCTACACAGACAAGGGAAATATGAAAACGTTGAAGGGGAATTGTACTATCTATGAGCACTGGATATATAACGTTGTCTGTTGTCTGGGGCGGTTGGTTACCTGTTGTGAGGGTGTGTACACCGGCAGCTGCACTCCTTCGCAATCCAATAGTGTTAAGCAGCCTGTGTGTAGCAGCACCTCCAGAGCTCCTTCAATAGAGTCCTTTAGCTTTCTTACCAAATTAGGCCTGTCTGACTGCAGGGTCTGGATCGCTTTACCAGGAGGTTCCTTTGTGTCTTCCATTGTGTCTTCTAGATCAACAAAACAACCGTTTCCAAAATGAATGCCAGCTTTTTGGGCATCGGGTAAAACCTGTTTGAAAGCAACACACAAATAAGAGAATGAGACAGATGTTGCAACTATACATGGTAATGATTGGATTTGTGTTTCAACACCGTTGCCTATTGGCTTTTGTAAGAGAAGATACATTGGATCACCTTAGGGACCCAATGCAAGCCTATGGGACTCGGGCCGATTAGGTTTTTTTCACTGATAAAGGAGTGAAGCAGTCAACTAGGAAGAGACACTAAGTAGGTACAGCAGTCAGCAAACCATAGAAACGGCACCTTTGATGACTGACTCCATACCAAGACAACGAGTCAGTGTCCCAGACACTCAGCAGCACTAAGAATACAACAGCTAACCAATGACTTTAAATCATTCTTAAAACTCATGCGAGAAGGAAAAATGTAGTAGCACTCTCACAAATCCCAGCAGAGAGAGGAGAATCTCAAGTCGAAAGGATAGATGGTCAAGTTGAGCATGCAGAGAATCATTTGACAGAACAATGTGAGAGAACATTGTGAGAGTTTAGTGTGGAGATTATTTGCGCCTTATCGAAATGTAACCTTATTCACTTAACAGAAAAGGTTGTATTGCTAGACCCATCAGTCAATCACAAGTTAGCTTGTTGGTACGATGGTATTGACTGACTAGTTAACAAATGCCTGGACCCATACAATGGGTACCTAAATAGTAGGAACATCGTCTAGGTGGTAGTCACAGAATCAGGGGTACACCTTGTGTGGGGCTAAAAGATGTTTCTACTGTTTGAGTGCAGTCTCTAGGGACACTTTGGATTGTTACAGGATTTTTCAAAAACTTGCCAAACAATGGCAAATCAAAAAGCAGACTTGTGATTTGGCCAATAGGGGCAATAATTATATTTAGTAACATACTTTTGTTTTCTTAAGGCGCCATGTCTGTAACGTGAGCGCAATGCCGACTGTCCACTTTTTAAAAGGATGTTTTAAATAAATATACTGTATATTTTAGTATTCAGCCTCTGCCTCCTAATAATTGGTATGCTGCTTTCCCCCAAAATTTTAAATAACCTGCATTTTATTCTTTTAATTATATTATATACGACCTAGAGATTGTATTACCTAGGTTGCGTTTTCTGGCAACCATTTACACTTGGGCACTGCCAAATGGTTTAAATACTGGACCTGGTCCGGAAGTTTACCTGTTTGAAAGCAGCCAGGAGCAGCCCACAGGCCTCATCTCCCTTGGCATACACCAGGTCCAGTAGCTTTCTGGTTCTGGCACAGAGAGCCCAGCTTTCTGGTACACGTATACTCTGGTAGTCCTCCCAGACCAGCACCCCCCAAGCCAAGAGTAGGTCCAGGACACTCTCCAGACCCTCAGAGGACCCACTGCAGCACAGGGCACTAAGCAGCTCTGCTCTCTGCCTCAGGATCAGCTGCTGGGCAGTCATACTTCCTTCACATGATCTCAGTCGTGACTTGGGGATGGACAAGTTCACCCATACGCTGCTCCAGATTTGAACACACACCTAAAATGCAGTCCATAAGTATCAGGATTGGATTTGAAAACAGAGCAATGACTGAGATGTTAAAGTGCTGTGTGTCAGCTGTAATTTAAGGATATTTACAGCCATGTAGTTATTACATCTGTTTTTCTAGCATCCCCAAAAGTAGGGGGCGAAAGAAATTGGACAAATTACAAATCTTAAGGGTTAAAGTCATCATATTGACATGGTTGCAAATCCTTTAAATTTAATGACTGCCTAAAGTCTGCAACCCATAGACATCACCAGATGTGGGGTACGTCCCTAGAGATTCCCTTGCAGGACAATGCTGCAGACATTTTCAGTTCCTACATGTTTTGGGGCATTTTTGCCTTCAATCTTTTCTTTAGCAAGAAAACCATATGATAGACTAGATTCAGGTCAGGTTACTAGCTTGGCCAGTAAATACCTTTTTATTATTGTATGTTTACAGTATTGTCCTGCTGAAAGATGTGACTTGCAATGAGTTGAGGCTTTTGGTTGGATCTGGCTTTTGGCAGCCAAGATTCACTTATAACCTACACAGAATGTATGCTACTGCTACTGTTAGCAATGAAGAAAAGTGTGCAAGTTCCAGTGGCAGTATGGAACTAGGCATATATGCTTAGAAAATAATACCCCTACAAATTGTTTCTCAAATTAGTTGACGCACCTGTACCTTTATTCTCTTCACATTTTCTTTCTGCCATCGCTGTGGCACTTGTTAATATTTGTCATCTCTCTGCAATACCTTTTTACAGAATTCTGTAGACTTTCTTCGGTTTTCTTAGGCAATCTACATGATTTTGTGCCCTGCAGTTCAGCTTCTGTTTTTCAAATTCTAGAGTTCTTTCACTTCATTATGATGAGCATCCATGTATTATTGTGACATTGCATGTATGAGGGAGGTCATTGGAACAGGAGGAACGCAAGAGTTTCAATAAATAACAAAACTGACCCTAAGACAGAAAAACTGAAACAACGTTACATAGGAACGTAGAAAAATAAACACAGAGATGGAAAAGTTACACTAGGATAGGAGGGTCTTCTACAGGGACAGTGATCAGAGACACAGGTGAGGGCCTTAACAAGCTGGTGTACCTGCTCTAAATGGATATCATCAGCAAGCCTGCCACAGAAGGACGTGACAATGGACGTGACAATGTACAAAACGCAATATTATTTCTAAATCCTATGTGGATGTAAATGCCCTCCAATTAAAGTTGATAGTCTGTACCTTTAACCCATTAACATTGTACCATTTAATTCTCAAGTGTCGGAGTACATGACCAAACCAACAAAATGTG
Organism: Novumbra hubbsi; assembly: GCA_016801125.1. Taxonomy (NCBI): domain Eukaryota; kingdom Metazoa; phylum Chordata; class Actinopteri; order Esociformes; family Umbridae; genus Novumbra; species Novumbra hubbsi. The sequence goes on from JACXGK010009486.1 coordinate 9,532, forward strand.
TCAATGTCCATTTACCAATGGATTGCACAGTATACAGCATCATACCAGACTGATGTGGGTGGCATGATACAGTACAACAAAAAAGGAAATAAATTATCAGGCCTACAGACAAAACCAAACATTTAACAATTTTAGAATAGCCCACACATTTAAAAAAATGGTGACTTACGATACAATGGAATAGTAGATGTGTCCGATCGATAACCTCCTAATTAATACTCCAGAGAGAAACACAATGGCACAAATTGTTGTTCTGGAGGATCCGTCTACTACTTCGGTTTTCCATTAACAGCCACAAAGTCAAATTGTCTGTATTTAAACAAACTGATTGTGAAATTAGATTTGGCAGAGCGATACCAGTGTGGCTAGAGTTAGGTTTCAGACAATACACTGTAGAAGTAGGGGGGTTTATAAAACAGTCGTTTGTTAAAGAAGAAATCCATAGATTTTTTACATGTGGCCTTATCATCTTTTCTTAGTGACATTGTCCTGTATTTTGAAAAATGTTCATTGTACTGAATGGTAAGGGATTATTTAGAAAATAGGACAACAATTGTTCTTGGAATGAAACACACTTCAAAACAATCTGGGAGGGGGGTCAACTGGATGTACAAAAAGAGGACAAATGTGGTCACATGAAAAAAATTGTGAACTACCACTTTAATGACAACCTTTTCTGTCTTCCTCATTCAACCAACAACTACACTGCCTTACGCTGCTTGTGATATACATTCATCAAATAAATCAAAATACCTAATAGGCCTATGCTGTTATGTCAATGTGAAGTGTTTGCACGTTTTTTGAAAGGTTTTGTAATATTGACAGAACATTGATAAACTACCTTATATCTTACAGTAACTTTCATATAGTGAAAGTGAAAGATATACATTTCAATAAAATGTTTAGGATTCTTACAAATACTGAAGCTGTATATGCTAATAATTAAAGAATATTTTCCAGTGAGTAAAATAATTGTGATGTCAATACGTATTTTCCAGAAATTGCCGTCAGGTTTGTTTTAGGTCGTAATATAATTGTGTCGAGGCATAGATCTGGGGGAAAAATTGCTGAAGCATTGAAAATGCTTGAGAATCAGAGTGTGCTCCATCATTGGGAAATGGCAGAAGTTGGGAAACATCAAATCTCTTCCTAGAGCGGTGCACTCCCCCAATCCAAGTTTCAAGGCATGAAAAGCTTGGTCAGGTACCCATGACCACTATAACAAATCTTCCCCTCTGTAGATATAAGAGAACCTGCGAGAACGACCATAATCTCCGCCACAAAAGAAAAAGGCAAATGACATGCCACCTGAAAAGCTCTGAGAACATGATATAAAAAGAAAACCTGATCTGATGAGATGGAAATGATCTTGGCTGCTTTAGACCAAACAGAAATATGCTGTTTGTATGTGTTGATGATCTGTCCTCTGACAAATCAAAGGTACGCTTTGGTGTTCTTTAAGGCTTGACTTACTGGTTCATTTTGTTTTCATTATACATGCCGCCCCCCTATACACAGACCCTAAAATGCCACCAATTTGAAGTCGCCAATCATTATTTGGTGTCTTTTTTAGATATGAAAGGTACCCAAAGGGAAACCTGTCTACAAAGCTAATGCGTTTGTTTCCTGCAGCGGAGGTAGTCTATGTTAACTATTTCCTTTGGCCTCTGCTCTGTAAAGATGGGATGGGTTGGTATTGCATAGGCAGCTTTGTTACACACTTCCCTCTTTCAATGTGACTTTCGCTTGCTTGGGTAAACCAATCACAACATTTTTTTTATTCTAGTTGATTGGCTGATGATTTCTCTTAATTTTTTCATGATAAAAAAATTGTATTTTGGCCAAAAGTAACTAAAACAAAGGCTAAATCTAACTCCTCCATCTCTGCAGAAAACATTGTCCGGAAGGTGGACCTAGCACACCCTTTACGTCATTCAGACTTTTCCCCTCTGAAATTCCATCTACAACAGTACTGAAACTATCCTGCATTCTCTGTGTGAAAGAAGTGATGTCTTCCAAACACTATCAAGTTTCACTGTTCTCCAGATGACGAAGTTGTTTGTCTTAATGAAAAATTGCAACGTTCTAAAACTTGCTAACATAGAAGCCATGGTTTCAAATGTAAGAAAGTGAATAATGGTCCTTTTCTTCTATTACATTTTAAAAGGTAATGTTATGGCCCAGGAATCAAAGAGATCGGATGTCAACAGCTGAACAGTCATCTCCCAAAAGTATTGCAGATGTCCCTGGCTCACAACTCTGGTCTCTATTTTGATTAACATCTGAAATATACAACATCCAGTACCTAACTCAGGAGGCTATTACCTCTTCTGTGTTGGTCAATATGGGACCACATGATGTTCATGAAATAAAGGATTTACATTTACTCCACCCCATGAATAGTTAATTTCATTGAACTGTTCAGCACAAAGGCAAACACAGATTTCCACTCGACCACAACAGTCTGAGTCTTGGGGGGAGAGTGTACCGCTTCGGGGGTCAAATTCCTCGGATGAAAAAGGGGTGGGATTAGAGGAGGGGAAACGGAACAGAGACATTTGGGGAGTCAGTTGTTTTGCAGCGAATTTTTGTGAAGGAAAGAATTTACTGTTTTCAACTATCAAGATTTCTGTGTTCTTAACATCTAAACGTAATGGGAGGTAGGCCAAATATAATTGTTTCCATTCCTATTTGTTATCGAATATATGGACTCTGTTATGTTTTTTCAAAAAAGCTTCAATGTCAACTTTGCTGTTACGCAATGTGCAGAGGCGACATTTCAAGGTCCATTTTGTACATTTGGTAATGTCACAGCAGGCTCAGCAGTCTAACCCTATTTTTCAGATGAGGAGGTTACACCTGAGGGGGAAGGCCCCCTTGTAAATGTAACATTTCAGAGGAATCCTTACCAAAAGCAGAAGTATTTGGAGTCTGAACCCAAAGCATTGGGGGTATATCATACTGAGGAAAAACATGAACTGTGGTCTTGCTATTAAATCAAATCGGACTTGTTTTTCATAATGTATTAAATACCACTAATGTATTTGAATCTTTGTCAATTTGACTCCACTTCTCTCCTCCCCTTAGGTCACTGAGATTTCCCTCAGTGTGTTCCATATTGTTTCTATTGTCATCATGTTGAACAACGACATGGGCCACTTGATTACAGACATACCACAAGTAATTGGGTCAGTGATTGTGAGTAACTATCATGCATCTGCCTGCTGGACAATTTAAATTTACATTAAATGGATAGCAGACGAAAGAAGCAATGAAACAGGTTTAACTCTGCTGATCACTCTACAGGTGGTCATAGCTGGGATTCTGGCGCTTGCTGCACAGAGTCTCCATGTTCCTACTGTAGGTTTGGTGATTTGTGTACATACATTGTTGGGGTAGTAAACAAGTTGTATACTGCATCAGAGTCCTTTACTTTCCTTTGTTTTCTCCTTCTCCCTCTGTCTCAGCTGAAGGCCTGTTTGGGGATGCAAATAGTGGCCTGTATTGCGTCTGTTTTTAATTTGTACTTTTCAGTGTTAAGGTTGGCAAATCGCCAATTTTATTGCTGGCATCCCTCACAAAACAGCACCGCTGAGGCCAACATTTGTAATGCAGTCGCGGTGAGTGTGAGCAAATGTCAGTGTGAGATGTAGTTCAAATTCAATTAGGTAAATTCAAATGGATGAAGTAATCCTAAAACTGGGATTGGCACCTATTCATTTGTTTATACATATTAACTCATAGGTTGGTCTTATCCACTTATCTAGATGTATACAGAACCAGTCAAAGGTTTGGACACACTCATCCGGAGGATTTCTTTTATTCTTACTATATTCCACATTGTCAAGACATCATCATATAGTAACCCGAAATGTGCTCAACAAATTAAAATGCATTTATATTTTAGATTATTGAGAGTATCAACCCTTTGCCTTGATTTTAGCTTGCCACACTCTTGGCATTCTCTTCACCAGCTTTATGAGGTAGTCACCTGGAATGCTTTTCCAACATTCTTGAAGGATTGAGGTCAGGTGATTCTGGAGGACAGGTCAGCTGATACAACACCATCACTCTGCTAGGAAAAGTAAATGAAAGTCCTACTAAGTGCAAACAAGATGGGATGGTGTTATGCTGCAGGATGCTGTGGTAGAGTACGGTTGAGGGCACACCCCGCACCATCACGCTGTCTCCTCTATGCTCCACGTTGGGAACCACACATGCAGAGATCATATGTTTACCTTAATTGGTGTTAACGTTGTAATTGACCGTTTCTCTTTGTTAAATTGAGCTGTTCTTGTCATAACATAGAAACGGAAATAATGACGTATTTTATATATCAATCCTATTACAATATAACAGTCAGAACAACACAGATTGTCCCAAACACATTAAGAAGGAAATAAATTTCCACAAAATCACTTTTAACAAGGCGCAACTGTTAATGGAAATGTTAGGTGACTACTTCATGAGGCTGGTTGAGAGAATGCAAACAGTGTGCAAAGCTTTCATCAAGGCAAAAAATAAATCAATCCCCTTGAATGAATAAGTATGTCCAAACCTTTGACTGTTACAGAGTGTGTGTGTTTTCCATTATAATGGTATTTTTATATGTGAAATACAATTCTAAGTAAAAAACAAGAAAAAAAGCTCAAATTATTTTCTGCAGAGTTCTACTTCACACTTCTATGCTGAGTGGATCGTAATACAAACGGTTCTCATCGCCATCTCTGTCACACTGGCTGTCTACTGCAGCAAGGTGGTCAACTGCTGCTCCCCATCACAACGAATGGTGAGATGAAACTTGTAGATCATAAACTGATCCGTTGGGCAGTTTTGGGAAAAAACAGAGGCGTAATGCCCAGCATTGGTTTACATGGAGGGATCATTCCAGTGTCTTAAACTGTCATCATTGTGAAAGTGAAATAATTGAAGGCTCACAATACCAACTAATCCTTTGGTCACACAATCAATCAAATGTATATAATAATGCTGTTCTAACAATAGCAGTTATCAGGAAATGTTTGTGAGTCAATGACATGACGTCTAGATTTTAAAAAACATTTTAAAAAAGGTTTAAGTGCATAAAAAGACGCAAAATATATGTAGTACCTCTCCAATATATGGAGGCACTTTAACTTTTTGAAAACAGTTTGTTATTTGAAATTTTACTCTAATTGAAAGGGTCAAAATGTCATGGGGTGTGACCGTCCGGCAATGACTGCTGTTTTGAAAACGTATTTGAAATTACTCAAAATCCATTCAAATGTATTTTCTGCCCTATTTGGCAGTTCCAAAGTGTTTTGTAGTCCTGTACAAAATTACAAAGCACTTGTATTTTAATGTAAATCATAATATACAAACAAACTTTGTCCGTTAATGTCCATTCCTAGGTTGAAACCTTGGAATATGCCTAGAAAGTGGATGGACTGAGGGGTTACCTGCTAATCTGCATTTGCTGTCATTAATTATCATTGTTATAACAAAAGCGACTGTTACTTTTCTGTCTTCTAGCCAATGATCACTGTCCAAGTACCTTCTTCCCAGTAATGAGCAGCAATACCAGGACCAATGAAGGGCACCCGACAGAACAACCAGCGTTGAATCAAGTATTGAGGCCCACTGTATGGCAACTTAATGTTTTTTATTGTGTTGTTTATTATAATTTTATGGTCCTCCTTTGGTTATAAAATTATAAATAAATAAAAGCAAAATGCCTTTTAGGGTTTCCCCTAAAGGGTTTCCCCCCAATTGTTTTGTAGAAGTAGAAGAACCCGAGTTCCACGTTGAACCATTTCCACCGAGGGGAAAGCTAGAACTTCCTATGATGTCACCCATAAATGGACTGTATGCACAATACACATGAAATGTACATGCTAATAAACACAGACAATCAGAGATATGTATGAATTAGTGTTGATTATTAGGACTGTTAAAGTAATGTAACGTGTGTATACTATATTTTGTACACGTGATGTTGCAGACCTGACTGGTTCATTCCTACTATATATTGTGCTTTGGCTTTAATTAATTTTTATTTTTTCATTTTTAGTGATTCAATGTAATAATGTGCAACTCATCAGCGTGGAACCATTTTATTCCATTTGTTATTTTTAATGAGAGCCCAAAATTAAGAAGATTTTAGGGACTTTAATAAATTAATAAAATACACTATATTTTTCTAATGTTTAATACATAGCTAACAGAAAGGTATTTGCTGTTGTTTGCAAAAAAAGTTACATGAAAAAAAGTATTTGGGAATGGGATGCAATCAAAGCTAGCAGCAGATAGTAGCCCCGATAGCTGTGCAGAACGGAACCGGGCAAGACAGTAGATCCGCTTTTATTTCAAATGCTGAGTGGTGGCATAGATTTGTATTGTGTATTTACAATGTGTGTTTATGCTTCAACCGTCAAATACAAAACAAGCTTAGTGTTTTAGGTTACAGGGACAAAAGAACTGCTATAATGTCATGCAAAGCACAATGAGCTTTATAAACAGATGCATTCTTACCTTTGACTTTAATCCTGTAGAATATAATTGAATGTTCATTCAAGATACTGGACAACAGTATCAGTTATTGATTTAATGCAGTTGTTTAAGTTGTTGCTTGTTACTTTAATTCGCAAAATGTTGTTCCGCCCCTTATACTGATATTGCAAGCTGGCATCACTGCTGGCGCTCAGAACCTTGGTTATATGCCAGTAACCTTAAATAGAGACAACATCCTCTCTGAAAGGGATCTTGAAAATGCATTATAGGGGAATTGTGTAACAACAAATAGGGAACTTATTCAGTATTACAACCCGAATTATTATGCAGTAGATTTCTGACTGTTTTATAGTGTATTTGAAGAACATCATATAATTCTACAAAATGCCAATTGGATGACACACCAATACATTATTGATTAGGATGCCACTAAAGTTGTCCTACGGAATAGTACAAATGCAGTATTCTAATTCATCCACCTGAGGGAGCTGTTGGGTAAATTACATAATCTTTGATAATATTGTGTAGGGTTCGTCTTCAACTTTTTTCCTCTGACATGTTTGTGGTTACTTTCTATTTCTAACACTTAAGTCTTATAAATACCTCAAAAACTCTGGACAAAATGAACACTCAAGTACTGTGGACAAATGATCAGAAATCATTTTTATTTTCCTCCACCATTACCATCACATCTCTGCAATAAGCCGGTTCTGATGTGAGGCTATGATTAAAATGTAAGTAATTTCCGAATCATGGAAAATGTACTGGATGTTGTCCTCATGATTAATCAGTGCAGAAGAATATTGTAATGCTGTCTCCTCTCACAGCGTGCACTGGAGGTGTTGGAGTAAGAGAAACTAGGCAAAATAATAGTTTAGCCATTGAAAGCTTGCATCTATGCATCATGCTGTGTTTCTGATATAATCTTGAAAGAGCTCATAAAACCACAACCTTGGAAACACATTGTATTCTGATTGCCATATCCTCCTCACTCTTTGATGTGAGAAATAAAACAGGCTACCTGTGGGCACCAAACAATCTGATTATGTGGACTCGGTTGTTTTATCATTATGACATTATTGTCGCCTCCAGTGGGACAGGATTTGTTATTGCATTTTTCAGGTGTCCTTTGGGGAGATGTAAGTAATGAAAAGCACACAGACATGTTTGACTGAATGGTTTGTCTGTTTCCCAAGATTACAACATCGTGTCTGGTACTGATGAATACAGAATATACTTGATATGAACTTGGGGTTGTTGCACAGCGTGGGTGAATACGTGTTCATCTATGTCCCGCAAATGTGCTAGTTTTTTAGTCCGTTTCTGAACATCCGGATGTTACTGCTGTTAATGCACATTTCTTGCACTTCGTAGATCGTATACTGTATTGAGAGATAGCTGTAGGATTGGTGTTGTAGGAATGAAGGAAATACACAGTGTTTGCAGAAATCCTACATTACGTGACAGAAAAACTACCATATTTATTCTACCCTTACAACTGACAGTGAAACTCACTCATTCTCAGTAATGAGATGATTCTTCGGTCTATGTGGATCTGAGGCATAACTTACTACTAGTACCATTCATGCCTCATTGACAGAAGTAAGAAATAGGAGAAAATGTGTTAATAAAGCAATAGGCTGGAAACAACCCACACTGCAACAGTGTATGTGTACCAGATGCAGTAGCTTAGACCCTCGTTCCGCCCAAGGCCACAGGCATAAACTCTTAAAGCTGACTTAGACGCAAGTGTAATACTGCTTATCGCAGATGTGTTTGAGAATTAGGCTGCAAAGTGTGTTTCAGATAGGGCGAAATCCGCAAACCGTTTGTGCAATCATTCTAAATGTATCTTGTTAAACAAAACTGAAAACATCTTTAAACAGACATTTTTAAAGAGCCATTTTGTCTCTCGTGCAAAATACGAATCTTGCTACAATCACATCACAGAGAATTTTGCTGTCACTGTTATTATTCTTATTTATTGTAAAACTATGTCTGTTTACAGAAGTGTTATATTTTAGAAATTTGGTATATTGGTTCTCAACCCAGGGCACTTGGACCCCTGAGGATATTTGGTATATCCACACGGCGTACATATAAAGAGTTATGCTTACCGAAACCTTATGCTTACTGGTCAATTTCATGGCGGGGGGAGAACCTTTAAGGGTTCTCAGTGCAAGTATCGGGTACAGTCACCGTAGAAGTCTGTGAACTACTGAATTAGCAGATGCTCATATCCAGATTGACAGTTGGCGCATTCATCTTATGACAGCTAGGTGAGGCAACCACAAAAGCCAATACTTACAAGTACATTTTACTCAATAGTAGAAGTAGCTGTTAGTAAACGCAATTTTAGCAAAAAAACAAATTATTGGAAGCATAATTCATGGAAAGTGGCTACAGAGTTAATTTATATATTACATTAAGGTTTCAGATTTTTCTAAAAGTTTGGTGCCCCCCAAAAAATGGATCGGTCCAAATGTGAGATCGCAAGTGCCTTGATTCGTACCTGTGCCTAGTGACTGAGAAGGGAAGGGAGAAAGACAGGGATATCACAAAGAGGTCATTCAAATCTGTCCAATGACAATGAGTTGGATGCCGAACCTCAACACAGCTGTACACTTTCATCAGCATACGGTTTACTGGAGGTGGAAGTGAAGTCCGGCTCCTTGTGCTCTCAGCTCTTAGCCCTCTGTGCTGCACTAAAACTGCCGCAAAGCACTAAACAACACAACCATTGTGTTATTTATGGGTTTGCTGTCATATGTAACACCAAACCCACCCATTTTATTATTGAGCATTTTCTTTCTTAACATATTGAAAACACATGTAGTTAGTTTGACTTAAGGCCAGGTGCTTTTGAGTTCAGATGTGAGTGGATATATCTTTGACTAGGAGTTGTTTGGAATAAGGTAACAGGCATAGTTTTTGGAAACTGTAACACCTTAGCTTTGTGGTAAATGTAACCATTCCCTGACAGTGGTCTCTGTTTCCTTATCAGTGTTGGGACAATTATCCACTTAAGACAATATCCGGTACCTATGTCTGCAGGTCTGTAACCTGGATCCATGGTTCCATTGCCATAATCAGTAACTTGAACTGTAAAGGACCCTTTCCATTGTCAATAAATGTATTTTAAGAATCAGCAGTTGTCACAGTGCTTTGACAGATGCCCAGACTGAAACCTAAAGAGCAAGCAGCAACCCAAATTGATGCACAGTGGCTAGGCAAGCCATCGTAGTAAGGTTGAAAGAAACCTATAGAGTAAGAAACCTAGAGAAGAGCCAGACTTTGATGGATGGCCAATCATCTTCTGGCTGTTCCAGATTGAGATTATAGAGTACATTTTCTTTTGGGTTTCACCAATGTTTTTGTATGTCCAGATGACCAGCAGCTTATTAAATGTGTGTAGGCCGGAGTCCAGAGTCTTCCAACTGAATCCAGATGAGCCGCAGGGTAAGGTGGGTTGTGGGCAGTGAAATCAAGCACCATCAGGCAGCAAATAATTTAGCAACACAACTAGCAGCACTTTGAAAATGGACGTTATGTGTGGTCAGGCCTGGCAGTCCTGAGGTGCGATCCAAGGACTCATCAGAAGAATTAGTGAGAGCATTCCTTGGATCCAAAATATTAGATTCAGACTGAACCTAGTCCCCTGTCATGTGAACTAGTTGGAACTAAGACCGGAGAAACTAAACCTTGTCCCCTGTCACGTGAACTTGTTGGAACTAAGACCAGAGAAACTAAACCTAGTCCCCTGTCACGTAAACTAGGTGGGACTAAGACAGGAGAGACAAACCCTAGTCCCCTGTCACGTAAACTAGGTGGGACTAAGACAGGAGAGACAAACCCTAGTCCCCTGTCACGTAAACTAGGTGGGACTAAGA
>JACXGK010009487.1:0-19909 GCA_016801125.1 Novumbra hubbsi
GCTGCTGCATAGACGGTGTTGTCGCTGGTTGTGGCTGCATAGACGGTGTTGTCGCTGGTTGCGGCTGCATAGACGGTGTTGCAGCTGGTTGCGGCTGCATAGACGGTGTTGCAGCTGCATAGACGGTGTTGCAGCTGCATAGACGGTGTTGCAGCTGTATAGACGGTGTTGCAGCTGTATAGACGATGTTGCAGCTGTATAGACGGTGTTGCAGCTGTATAGACGGTGTTGCAGCTGTAAAGACGGTGTTGCAGCTGTAAAGACGGTGTTGCAGCTGTATAGACGGTGTTGCAGCTGTATAGACGGTGTTGCAGCTGTATAGAAGGTGTATGTATAGACAGTGTTGTCGCTGGTAGCTGCTGCATAGACGGTGTTGTCGCTGGTTGTGGCTGCATAGACGGTGTTGTCGCTGGTTGCGGCTGCATAGACGGTGTTGCAGCTGGTTGCGGCTGCATAGACGGTGTTGCAGCTGTATAGACGGTGTTGCAGCTTTATAGACGGTGTTGCAGCTGTATAGACGATGTTGCAGCTGTATAGACGATGTTGCAGCTGTATAGACGGTGTTGCAGCTGTAAAGACGGTGTTGCAGCTGTAAAGACGGTGTTGCAGCTGTATAGACGGTGTTGCAGCTGTATAGAAGGTGTATGTATAGACAGTGTTGCAAAGTAGCATACAGCACAACTGTGCAAAATGTGTTTGTCAGTCCTCTCGCCCTGTTCTGATAGTAGACTACAGACAACTGGGAAGCAGCTTGTCTGTGTCAATTACTTGGTGTGTATGTGTCCAGGTTGAAGCCCATGTGTAGAAGTGCTTCCTCAGCTGTGATTTATAGACCTCTGGGAACTCTGAAACGCATCAGACAGGACCAACCTTCCCACGGTAAGATTCTAACACACACACACTCTGTCCTTGGATGTCCTCATCCACATATTTCTACATTGTAACTGGCTTTGTGTTTGTCTTTCAGATATGGACAGTGCAGATTGTCTGTTTGAGTGGCCAGACCTGTCTCCTGTGAGGAAGAGACCGATAATACAAGAGACACCATGCACAAATCTCCCTTACCCCCCTGTGGATTCAATACATCTATCCCTCACACAAATCAGTACGGCACACTATTTGGACTGCACAGAGTCTAATGATGAGGAAGATGAAGAGGACAGAGACTTTGGGGAGGAGGAAGGGGAGAGAGGGGAAAAGACCAGAGAAGAAATGGAGGGGTCAGTATCTGGCTCCTCCCCTCCTCGCTGGGAGGAGTTTTTCACTACAGAGAGTCTGACAGACAGCCAGAATAGCCAACCAGACTGCTGTTCTCTGATTGACAGCCAGAATAGCCAACCACTCACTTGCTCTCACACAAGCCACTCCACACTCACTGGATCTCAGACTCCTGAACTATTTGGTGATGCAGATGACAATGAAAAAGAATCCACCCAGTTTACGTTTCCCTCCAATCCCATCACAGCTGGACTGGGCCTGAACCAAGCAGACACCATGCTCATCCAATCAGAAGACATCTGTCAGGGAGATGCAACTATAGAGACTAAGTGGAAGGAGAGTGCTAGCCACACTCATCAAACAGAGCGAATCAATCTGTCTGAGTCACAGATGTCTTCAGACTTTGAGGTTCCGTCTACACCAGACTCCCACCCACCTGGACCAGACGACCTGTTGATTCTGTACAGGAGTCTGGCTGCTGGAGAGCAAGTTCTTGTCAGGAATAACCCTATAGGATCTATCATACAGGACTAACTCTAAGGGTGAAGTATACAGGACAAAACTTGATGGACAATCTAAAGAAACAACCCTGCATCAGTACTTACCCCAGGGGTTGAAATCTCCATTCTCAACCCTGCATCAGTACTAACCCCAGGGGTTGATATCTCCATTCTCAACCCTGCATCAGTACTAACCCCAGGGGTTGAAATCTCCATTCTCAACCCTGCATCAGTACTAACCCCAGGGGTTGATATCTCCATTCTCAACCCTGCATCAGTACTAACCCCAGGGGTTGATATCTCCATTCTCAACCCTGCATCAGTACTAACCCCTGGGGTTGATATCTCCATTCTCAACCCTGCATAAGTACCCCAGTGGTTAATCAATCAGTTGTATTTATAAAGCCTTTTTATATCAGCAGTTGTCACCAAGTGTTTTTACATTAACACCCAGCCTGAAACCCCAAGGAGCAGCAACAACAGTTGGTATCAAATACATGTATAATAGATCAATTGTAAAGCATTTGAATTCCCCTCTTTTATGGAGATATGTAGATCAAATTTGATCAATGGTTTAAACCAGAAACATCATGAATAGCTAGCTGGAAATGCTCAACTACACACCAACTCAATGTGCTCAAGTAGATCACTGGTTTGTTAACTTGACGTTAACTCTGCCATGTATTTAAGATGAACTATTTCTCAATTAAAACAAATGTGTAATAATTTGCAGGGCTGAGCACTATTCATCTTCCGTCATCAAGGCGACAACGCATTTTCTCTTTAACCCTCCTCTTATCTTTGGGGTCAATTTTATTTCATTCAAAATGTAACGTCTTTAAATACATGGTAGACGTCATTGTTTTTGCTTCTTATTCAATTACTTTTCCTAATTTAATTGGGACAACTGGGTACAAATACATTTAACAGGATGACATGTTTTAAATGTCCTCTACACATTTTGTAGCATCAGTGTCCTTTGGGGTCATTTCGACCCCAGGCTGTTTTAGTTTTACGAAACAAAATGTAGCAACATTTTACACATTTGTTTTATTATTGAATTATATTAAGGTCAATATAACATAACACATCAATATAATTTCATAATCCAATGAAAAAAAACGAATTTGGGGCAAACCTAACAAACATACCTGTAGTATAGCAAGAAACATTCATAGTTCCCACACCACGGGAAGGGGAAAACATAAGCCCTGTGGGCTATTTCTGCAGTCTCATGAAAGAGAAAATGACATCCAAGCTAAGTGTTTCTTTCAATGATGTTTTGTCACAGATCTTTGAGAGTGAAAGTGACATAGAGAATGTCTCAGAGACAGAAGATAATGTTGAGGAGTATGAGACTGTTAGTGTTGAACTTTCTGTTGTCTCTCAACAACCTGGAGGCACAATAAATTCCAAGAATGGAACGTTTTTATGGTCCCTCTTACCACTTGAACAACAGAGCAGACTTGGTGTGACTAATGGAATCAAAAGGGTTCCAGGTCCATCCAGAAATGCTGTCCACCATTTCCAAAATATAAAATCAGCATTTGAGCGCTTTGTAAGACCATCCGTTAAAACTTGTATACTTGAAATAACATGTGTATGGGGACAGTTGAAAAGACTTATGTGACCCACTTGCAAGCCTACATTGAGTTGATCGTTTTGGCTGGAGTGTACAAATCAAAAGGAAAAACAACAGCTAGCGTCTGGAATGTTGACGCTTGAAGGGAAACATTTCCAGCTACCAAGACATTCCATGTTTTCTCTCATGTCATACGCTTTGATTACAGAGGAACAAGGAAGGGATGACGAGAGCGTGACAAACTCACAGCAATAGGGGATGTATGGGACAAGTGGGACCAGCGATTACCCTTCCTGTACAATCCAGCCCCCAAGTCCCTGTGGATGAATGTCTGGTTGTGTTTCATGGATGCTGTCCCTTCAGACAATACATTCCCAGCATAGAAATGTGGGCAGCATGTGATGCACAGTCCAGTTATGCCTGGAATATGCAGGTGTACACCAGTAAATCCCTGAGAAGCACCGGACATGGGTGAAGGACCAAATGGTCACATGTGCAATCTTTTTCACATCCATCACATCCTCCAAATTGGCCATAAATTCTCACCATTCTTAAACAAATGTTTCTTCTAAATGTTATAATAAAATCAGTTCAATTTGAGTTTTTTTTGCATCTTGTTCCATAGTTATGCTAAAGGTAGTCTTGATCTATAAAGGGGTTATGGTTTATTTAAAGGGCCATTTAGGTAGGCCAACAAAGAAACAAAAGTACCAAATACAAAACCTGTACAAATCATAGAGGTTAAAATTGCTCGGGTCAAAATGACCCAGAGGATACAATTTGTTAGTAAATTTGAGGATTACAGGTTTATATGCTCACGGGTTACAGTTGTGCTCCTGTGAGAAATTCAGCAAGACGTGACTCTAGAGTTTTTCAAATTGTTGCATGTTAATTTTATATTCTTTGTTCAGTACGAGCTGCCAGACATTTTTTACGTAAAAACTCCCCACAGTTGGAGCATTCTACACAATGCTGGCTAAGTTCCATAGTGCTGTACGCTTGGCCCAGGTGTATGGCCCTACCTGTTTGAGAAAAATGACAGAAGAAAACAAGAGTAACCTCAGTGTCTTTATTTAGACTTCAACAAAAACTTGATGTTCAGTTGGTGTACTTGGGATGTAGGCTGCTGGCTCACGAGGCTGCTGGTATGCTGATGGCTTCAGTCCTCCCACTGCTCTGTTCCACACAGTTAACGTGCAGCGACCCATCCCTGAAATCAAACCCATTAAAATAATGTACAGATAGCTGAAACCAATGTAGTGGCCAGTTTGTTGAGTGTTTTACCTTTTCATGGTTACCACAGCATCAATGTCATGGTTACCATTCTCCTTGGTTTCCAAGTCTCTCAGAACAATCTGCAGATGACAAGTCAGTGTTTTAACTAACCCAACATTGGAAAAAGCCAAGAATTAGCTAAGCACCTAAGGTTTTATCTTAAATGGTTAGCTAGGTTTTGGTGCGATTGTAAGAACCAATTGTGGAGTACCAGGCCCAGAAGACCTTGTCCCAAGCTCTCATGGTTTTGCTGCAGAACAAGCCGATACCTGACAATTCCAGCTGCCACTCTGCTGAACCCCTAATCAACCCACCTGTCCCTGTCCTGCAAATCTGATCATGCTTGTGACCTAGATTAGGCTTTATAGACTGTAGACACTGTAGGACATGTGAATTGACTAATTATTAATATTATTCTGAAACATCACCTAGCACAGCCAGAAGAGGTCTGGCCACCCCTTTGAGCCTTGTTCCTCTCTAGGTTTCTTCCTACAATCCGGCCCCCATAGGGAGTTTTTCCTAGCCACCGTGCTTCAATCCTGTTGCGTGCTCACTGGGGTTTTAGGCTGGGTGTTTTGTAAAAGCACTTTGACAACTGCTGATGTAAAAAGGGCTTTATCAATACATTTGATAGATTGGATCAGTTACTCTACGTGGATTAATATTTAACAAGTCAGTGGGCTCACGACTTAGTATCTAGCAAATACTATCCACATGCAGCACAGGTAGCTGCCTGGGAATCCAGAATAGAGCACTGCAAATAGCATAACGTGCTGCCCCTGGTGGACAGGATGAGGTTGAACAGTGAATGCAATTGAAGACTAAGAAAATGTCTTAGTTCCTACAAGGTAGCTGGTAGTGTACTTAATACAGACTAACGTAAAAAGGCCCCTCAGCCCTAGCTTTTTGGTAATGAGGAATCAGATGTACCTTAGCCAGCCTCTCTGGCTGCTGGGTGGATTTGTGGTAAAGCTCCAGACAGAGCGAGGACAGGCGACCAGAACCAGACAGGATGTGATGTCGCCGAGCAGGAAGGGGTGTACCCGAGGGGAGGAGCACAGCGAACACCTCAGCTCCTGCTTCATCCACCTCCTATCATTCACACAGATACCCCAATTAGAAGATGCTGTATTACCCCACTGTTTCTCTGCACTTGTCTCTGCGCACGTGTCCTCAATTTAAAGGGCTATATTGGCCTAGAAAGCATTTGCCAAACAAAGTGGGGGGAATAAACAAGCAAATTGTATTTCTAAACAAGTTTGAAAAGGACAAGGCACTTGTACAAATTCAAAAATATGAGAAAGGAAAATAGAGACATGGATATGGTTTAGGTTAACCAAGTTGTTGTGAGCAGTTTTTGATGAGATCAAATTCCTTGTGAGTCTGTATGACCTGAGGGCATTACATGCATCTGTGGTGATACAATGTGCAGAAAGTGCAGCTCCATTTCCACCTAATTGTGATGCATATAGTCTGTCTAGTGACCTTTCTATATCAAGCCCATGTTCACAGAGTCTGGACATAATGAAGGGTTTCCTTTTTTTGGTCTAATACACTTGTCAGATATTCAATGTGTACTCTGTTTAGGGCAAGATGGCAGTCCATTTAGCTTTGTGTTATGGGTTGATTCCTTTCAATGTGTCACACATTAACCATTTAGTCTTTTCATAATGTGTTCAGGCCTTGATTTTGAGGACTAAGGAGTATAGTCTCAAATCTGTTATATTCCTTACTTGGGGTTTTGCCTTGAATTTTGAGAATAATTCTTGCAAAATTCTGCCTTCATACACTCAATAGGGTGTTTATCCAATCTAATAGTTTTGGTTGGTGTGTGGACTCCAGATCTCACAATAATAAAGGACAAGGGGTTCTATGAATGAAGATTTTAATTGTAAAGCTTTTTTTCCTTTATCGTGACGTGGATGTTCTGGCCGAGGTAGGTGTTGTCATTTTCTTTATGGTTAACCCTAACCGAGGTAGGTGTTGTTTCTTACCTTAAGCAGAATATCTGAAGCACAAGCTTCCACGGTAACAGACTCAGGGGAGGGGTTAATCTCACGGCCAACTAGAAGCCCCGCCTCCATCGCGGCGCCGACGGCAATGACCTCATCTGGAGGGGCGGAGCTGAGCAGCTCTACATCAGCAAACAGTTCTTTGATCATCTGCTGCAATCGAGGAATCCTTGCAGAACCCCCACACAGAACAACCTAAAACACAGTTAAAACCCTTGTAACACGTTATGCATAACATTCTGTTGTGCCTGGTTGATGTCACCTGTAGACTGTCCAGTCATCTTTAGCAGGGTCATAGGTCAGCAATACCTGGTGGAGGTTACTATAGTAGACCATCCAGTCATCGTTAGCAGGGTCATAGGTCAGCAACACCTGGTGGAGGTTACTAGTAGACCGTCCAGTCATCTTTAGCAGGGTCATAGGTCAGCAACACCTGGTGGAGGTTACTAGTAGACCGTCCAGTCATCTTTAGCAGGGTCATAGGTCAGCAACACCTGGTGGAGGTTACTAGTAGACCGTCCAGTCATCTTTAGCAGGGTCATAGGTCAGCAACACCTGGTGGAGGTTACTAGTAGACCGTCCAGTCATCTTTAGCAATGACCCGTGTGAAGTTGGCCCCCCACCTAACTCAAAACTTTGCCAAAATAGGCAAAATAGATTTAACCGTTTGTGCCGGTAAAATCTTTGTTTTTTCTGCGGTACCATTTGTGCTGGTAACTAAATCCCTACGTCACTATCCATTGTGCCTTTTCAACTAGCAACAAACAGTGAGGCTCACAGGATGTGTGGAAGGTAAATGTTTTTACTTGTTATGAAGAAAAACTGCAGTAACATCCACATGGTCAAGAACACCCATGCTCCGTTGTTAATGTGTTGATTTAGTCATGAATACTAAATAATCCCTATACATCTGACCAACATGTTGAATGGCACTTTAGTGTTGGCTACTTTTTAGCGTATCAATTTAACTTTATATGCATACTATATTTATGTACATTTGATGCTCGTTAATACGAAGCCTACTGAGTGTCAATGCACAGTAACGTCACTAGATTTCACCCATTAAATCAGTTTTCTGTTTTTATATATACACATGTATGTATAGACCTTGAAACCGGCTACATGAATTAAGCAAAAAATGTTTTTACTTGAATTAAAGTAAAGTGTACTATCAAACATCCATTAACACAAAAATGTACCTTTTAAATTAGGAAAATTGCACATTATTGAACACTGAATCGTAGCAGTCTGGAAGGGTAATCTTTATTGAACACTGAATTGTAGCGGTCTGGTAAGGTAACCTTACAGACAAACAGCAAAAACGATACGCATATTGAATGAATGTTTGGAGCATGTTTGGGGGCAGAGTGACCTCAGAACAACCTAGACAATATTTTTTTATATAAAAATAAATAATAGCAGCCCAGAAAAAGGTTTATAGCACAAATGAGGCTATTTTGCCCATTTTTTTTTAAGTTGGGTGGGGGGCCAATTCCATGCAGGTTTAGCAGGGTCAAAGGTCAGCAATACCTGGTTGATGTCACTAGTAGTGAGGCCAGTCGTCTCCAGCAGCGTTTTGATTGGTTGGACGCTCTTGTTGAATAAAGAAGCGCAAAGCAGTTCAAAACGAGCCCTGAGGAGAGAACAAATAGTTTTACTGTGAACAAGGGATTATGAGTAGTGGAGGTAAATCGCAGGGAATTATGGGTAGTTGAGTCACCTGGAAACACTGCAGTCGAAGTCCATGCCGTCATGCAGCGAGTCAACAAAGCAGTTCGCCGAGCCAAGCGTGGAGAGGGAATGTTTGGCCATATCTGCACTGTTCATCAGCTTCAACATTGCCCTCGCATTGCAACTTACATCCTGTTTAAATGACCTACACACACACACACACACACACACACAGTGTTTGTAGGTCTCAGAAAAGGGACTACACACCAACAGCTGTGCAAACCGTGGTTTTACCGTTTAAACTCCGCTGCCAGGTGTTGTGCCAGAGCGGCTGTGAAGCTCTCTCCACCGATGCTGTGGTCTGTGTGTGTGTTTAGAACCCGGAACATTCCACCATTCACCTGGAGCACCGTCACACTCAGGGATGTACCTCCTAGCTTGTACACCAGGACATGGCTACACACGGATACAGACACAACAATGAGTGGGAAACGCTGCATAATTACTAGGGATGCAGAGGTTTTGTGGGTCATGAATAAAATCATGTTAAAAAAGTGTCTCCACTCGAGCAGCCGACAGTGGCAAAGCAATGTCTGCAGACTTCACTTTCTTCATGGGCGCCCTTTAGGGGGGTTTCCTACTGAGATGTCATTGCAAATCATCCATTGGTTGTTTAAGGGAGTGTGGGTTTGTCAGCCCTCTGGAGCCCCCTGTTTTACCTGTTCACGTGCTACAAGTCAGGTTCTGAATCTACAATGTGTGTGTAGTCCACATCGCAGTAAGTCAGGTTCTGTGGATCTGAATCTACAATGTGTGTGTAGTCCACAGTGCAGTAAGTCAGGTTCGGTGGATCTGAATCTAGAAGGTGTGCGTAGTCCACATTGCAGTAAGTCTGGTTCTGTGGATCTGAATCTACAAGGTGTGCGTAGTCCACAGTGCAGTAAGTCTGGTTCTGTGGATCGGAATCTACAAGGTGTGGGTAGTCCACATTGCAGTAAGTCTGGTTCTGTGGATCGGAATCTACAAGGTGTGGGTAGTCCACATTGCAGTAAGTCTGGTTCTGTGGATCGGAATCTACAAGGTGTGGGTAGTCTACAGCGCAGTAAACAAGTTTTGGAAAATGCCAAGCATACCATAAGTCTGCAGTTCACGTGTGTGTATTGAAGGTTACAGACCGGTTCGGTAACATAACGGGTACGTTGCATTCCTTTACCTCTTTCCAGAGGGACAGTCCTGTCCAATGCCATACGCCAAAAGAGCAGCAGCTGGCTCATGGATCAACCTCAAAACCTGAAACCCGGCCGCCTCTGCAGCCTCTCGAAGAGCCACCTTTTGAGCATGTGCAAACTCAAAGGGGACTGTGATGACAGCCTCAGTGACATCAGCACCCAAGGCTGACTGAGCAGTCTCTATAAAAAAAAAAAAAAAAAAGAAATCCAGGCAAATAAAAAGATACAACTCTAAATCCATAATAACAATGTGTGTCGTGTGCATCTGCAAACCTTTCATCTTGTGTAGAATGAGTTTAGCAATGTCCTGAGGAGCCACATGTCTGATGGTCTCTCCTGTCATCTCATAGACTGGATGCTCCCCTTTATTTATTAGCTGACACACAGAAATGCATAGATTTACAAAACAGATTAAAACGCTCTTTGGACACTGCAGTAGTTACTGCAATAGGGGTTATTCTAGTCTCTGAAGTCAACACTAAGGGGGTTTTCTGGTCATCGTGGTTGTTACTGTAATGGGTTTGTTTGGGTTGGGGGGGGCTCTGGTCAAGGCGGTCACTGTACTATGGGGTAATCTGGTCATTGTAGTTACTGTACCAAGGGGTACTCAAAAGTGAATATACTTACAGGACATTTACTCTCATCTTTATGTTTCTGCACCTCAGGATCCTTGAAGCTACCAACATCAAGAGAAAGATGTTATAGGGATGTACAACAACTTACATTTAGGTCCAGAAAATTTATATTTCAATAAAAACAGTTTGTTGCACAATTTGCAAAGCTGAACACTCATGGCCGGGGAACAACACTGAAACGCATGTAAGAACATGCAAAATTGAAAACACGTTGTAGCCCTGATGACAGAAGATGAAAATTGCTCAGCGCGCAAAGTTAATATAAAAAAAAGAAAAAAATTGTCATTTATGATCAGGTTTATTTTTATGCATTAGGGCTGGGAATCTATAAAAAAAGTTATTTATTAAATTGCACAATTTGCTGTGATTAATCACATTTTTTACGTGTGGTAGAATCTCTATAATAAAGCAATAAACACAATGAAGTATGTATTTTAAAAAACATCTTGTGAACTGTACACAACACTACAGAGTAGTCATTCCCATCAATTATATGCAACATTATAAACAACAAAGCTTTAAGGGCCCAATCCCAATGTCCCCCCTAAACCCTCACAGACTTAATTGAAGTCATCTGGTAAGTGATTGAGTGCTCAATCACTATAATATAAATATGAACAGGACAGCCCTATAGATGTTGTAGGATCAATCTGATGAAAGCATATTTGGAATTTACAAACCTCACACAGTTCTGGCTACATGAAATATCTGTGAACTTTGTGTTTATACTAACGCGTTAACTTTTTTCTAAACACGCTGACATCAGAAATCTTATTCATTTATTGAGGGAAGCATACACTTTTACCACATGTGAACACATTCATTTCATGTTTGCATACTATAAAAAAAATTGTGGTTAACGTTGCTTTTGTTTTTTGGGTTTCTATTTTCTTACGTTGAAGACATTTTAGCAAAATTTGCTCAATTCCATAGAAGTACAGCATGCAACGGTATCATGACAAATGAAGAACGACTTTACCGAAGACCCAATCAAACTATATCTTTTCTGTAGCCAGCCTACTGTAATGTATAGATTTAATAGATGCTTTAAGAGTTCTACATTTGGAGTATGATAACTGTTTGCAATAGGGGACGTATTCAGCATCAGCTATTAAATGCCGGTAGAATGGAATTAAATATTTAATTTTGCTGAACGAGATTCAACAATTCTAGTCAGTAGATCCAAACATCCCATCACCAACTCACGATAGCTGTCACAACTGTCAGTTGTCACAACCGAGGCTATGGTGTTTAACTCAAAAGGTGCTGCGTCAATTGTGCAAAATTATTTTAACGCATTAAATGAAAATCAAAGATTAACGCGTTAACTTCCCCAGTCCTAATATATATATAGCATTCTGTTTTCATTCACTTTGTACATGGATGTACAACATAACATTTGTTTCATACATGGATGTACAACATTGTATTCTATTCTTGCATGGGGTTTTACTGGGGTAGGTGTGAAACAGAGAAAATCCCCACATTGGTAATGTTTTTCTTGTCCATATCAGCATACGTAACAATAATATAATTATCAGGGCCATTGGTGTGCAGGCAATGAGCCTATTAATATTTTTAGGCTTCAAGTAGCCAAAATCATTTAATATAGTCTAATGCAGGGGTCTCAAACCGGTTCCATGGAGGGCCAAGTGTCTGCAGGTTTTCACTTTCACCTTGTACTTGATTGATTAATTATGTCACTGATTGGTTAGGTCTACCCGCATCTGGTTATTTAGGTCTGAACCTGGAACCAATTTACAGGAAAAAACTAAAACCTGCAGACACTCGGCCCTCCGTGGAACCGGTTTGAGACCCCTGGTCTAATGGTTGTTTCCATGATGTCCCTCAATCCCATAACCACAACCTACTCTGGGCTTTTCTGACACACATGCTGACATTCTAACTTGGTATATAATGTAAGTAACGTAAAATGAGACATTTCTCATTTGTTTTAATTTCTCTCAATGTGAAATGGCTTGAGACCAACAGGAAGAACTGCCTCACCTCCTCCCCAGTACTTGTTTGACTTTCACCACCGTGTTGGCGGCATTACGAACACGGCCGTGCTTGGCTGCAATACCCACAACCTGCGGAAGAGAGGACACATGGGTTGAGGAACAAATTAAGATGCACCTAAAGGAGCACTGTGGAATCCTGCCTCAAACATTTACAAGGCTGAATTTAAACAATACCATGACTTTTACCACCGTCTTTACACAAACTGGAATAGGGTTAGCGAGTCCAAGCTGGTTAGGTTGAGGAGAATAGAGCGAGTGGAGCACACGTCAATGTAAACTGACCGGCAAAAAAGTATAAATGGGGAATATGTTAGGTACTCTAAACTATTTTGTAAAAATGTTGAACATCATCTTAAAACATCAACTGTAGACGTATTTTAGTCATTTACTGTATTGCTTTTACTTCTGCTAGTAGTACAGTAAAAGTCGTACATACGGACCCCTAAAATTTAAATAACTCCCAACACTTTAGAACCACCGCTTCTAATAGTTGAGTTAACCGAAAGTTCATACGTGTTGGGATCCTTGTTGTAGATGGTAATAATACCAACTGTAAAATACCTGCTCAGTATCCCTGTACGCCACCACAGCAGGAGTCACTCGATCTCCGGCGTCATTGGCGACCACCTCGGCTCGGCCATCCTATACCACATCAAACATAGTGCAGTTAAATACCTTCCAAATTAAAACCCTAACAGGTTAGAAAGATACTTCAACACACAAAAAATCTACTTTCAAGCTAACTTTTACAAAGCCAAAAAACGCAGCCAACGATAACGTCAGCTAGCTTAGTAGCTACGTAAAAAGTAGCTAGCCAAATAATTATGACAATGGAAAGCATGTTTGCTCGCGGGATCTCTGCCGTTCAAAAAATATGTAGGTAAATAACAAGTACTACGTAAACACCATACAACACAATACCTTAAAGATAGCCACACATGCACATGTGTATCCGAAATGCACACCAATCGCAGCCATGCTTGTTGGAAAATTTAAAGTGGATGCTGAACGGTACTGAACAGCTGTGGAAACAGAAAGGTTAAAGTTCATTTTTATTTCAACCAACCCAAGCAGCTCTGGACGAAATTGACTTAACCTATAGCCAATCTGAGACGATTTCTACAACCAACCAAAAATACCCTTCGTTTTCTAGTAGCGCTGTTGGGTAGTGTAGTTCTTGTGTTGGTTGTACCGGTTTAAATAAAATGTCTCTGTCTCCACACCATGTCGAGATATGTTGAATCCTGGTCAAACTAAAGGGTAGCTTGACAATTGCATAATGATGCCTGCAAGTACATGCATTCATAAAAAGATAATTTATGTGCAACTGAAAGGTGAAGGAAAAAATTATCACATTGAACTCAACCATCTGCCATGGGAGTTTAATTTTTTAAAACATGTCAAACGTGTACAGCCGTGGCCAAAAGTTTTGAGAATGACACAAGTATTAGTTTACACAAAGTTGTTGTAATGTTTTTAGATATTTTTGTCAGATGTTACTATGGTATACTGAAGTATAATTACAAGCATTTTATAAGTGTCAAAGGCTATTATTGACAATTACATTAAGTACATGAAATGAGTCAATATTTGCAGTGATGAGCCTTCTTCTTCAAGAACTCTGCAATTCGCCCCGGCATGCTGTCAATTAACTTCTAGGCCACATCCTGACTGATGGCAGCCCATTCTTGCACAATCAATGCTTGGAGTTTGTCAGAATTTGTGGGGTTTTGTTTGTCCATCCACCTCTTAAAGATTGACCACAAGTTCTCAATGGGATTAAGGTCTGGGGAATTTCCTGGCCATGGGCGCAAAATGTTGATGTTTTGTTCCCTGATCCGCTTAGTTTTCACTTTTCCCTTATGGCAAGGTGCTCAATCATGCTGGAAAAGGCGTTGTTTGTCACCACACTGTTCATGGATAGTTGGGAGAAGTTGCTCTCAGAAGATGTTTTGGTACCATTATTAATTATTGGCTGTGTTCTTTTGCAAAATTGTGAGTGAGCCCACTCCCTTGGCTGTGAAGGAACCCCACACATGAATGGTCTCAGGATGCTGTACCGTCGGAATGACACAGGACTGATGGTAGCACTCACTTTTTCGTCTCTGGACAAGTGTTTTTCCAGATGCCCTAAACAATTGGAAACGGGATTCATCACAGAAAATGACTTTACCCCAGTCCTCACCAGTCCAATCCCTGTACCTTTTGCAGAATATCAGTCGGCCCCTGAGGTTTTTCCTGGAGAGAAATGGCTTCTTTGCTTCCCTTCTTGACACCAGGCCATCCTCCAAAAGTCTTTGTCTTACTGTGCGTGCAGATGCACTCACACCTGCAAGGTCTGCCCTGCTGGTGCCCCGATCCCGCAGCTGAATCAACCTTAGGAGATGGTCCTGACGCTTGCTGGACTTTCTTGGACGCCATGAAGCCTTCTTTACAACAATTGAACCTCTCTCGCTAAAGTTCATGATGATCAGATAAATGGTAGGTTTAGGCACAACCTCACTTGCAGCAATATCCTTGCCTATGAAGCCCTTCTTGTACAAAGCAATGATGACTGCACATGTTTCCTTGCAGGTAACTGTGGTTAACAGAGAAGGAACAATGATTTCAAGCCCCACCCTCCTTTCATAGCTTTCAGTCTGTTATTCTAACTCCGTCATCTCCAGCTTGTCCCCGTCAACACTCTCACCTGTGTCAACGAAAGGATCACTGACATGATGTCAGCTGATCGTTTTGTGGCAGGGCTGAAATGCAGTGGAAATGGTTTTTGGGGGATTCACTTAATTTTCATGGCAAAGAGAGACTTTGCAATTTATTGCAATTCATCTGATCACTCTTCATCACATTCTGAAGTATATGCAAATTGCCATAATAAAAACTGAAGCAGCAGACCTTGTGATTTTTTTTTATTTGAGTCATTCTCAAAACTTTTGGACACAGCTGTAGTTGAGGCAGTTCTGCACTTAAGAAATGCATCCAATCAGAAGTGCAAAAAAAGACCAGTGCAAACATTTTGTCCAGAAATGTTGTGAAGGGCAGTGTGTTAATGTACAGGTGCTCCAATGCATGGGCCTATAGATGAAGCACATTGTATAGATGTGCAAATTGCATGGTTAAGTAATGTGCAATAAGCAATGTACAGTGTATAGATGTGCAAATTGCATGGTTAAGTAATGTGCAATAAGCAAAGTACAGTGTATAGATGTGCAAATGGGATGGTTAAGTAATGTGCAATAAGCAAAGTACAAAGTGCAGATGTGCAGTTGGCAGTACAAACGGAATGCATTAGTGCAAGGGTCAGATGAGGTGTCCAGGTGTAAATATGCAATAAGAAGTACAGACAGCATACATTGTGCAAATGGAAATAGTGGGAATAACAATAAGGTAGCACGTGCAGAGCAGGAGGAATGGGTGAAAGTGACATTCAATTATGTATTCAGATTTCACAATGACTGAAATAAATATATTGTGATATGATATGACATTTTAAAATGTAGAAATACTCCATTAAATGTCTTTTATGGTTTTTTATCATTTAAATTATATATTTTCTTTAGATTTCATTATTTCATGGTGAATATATTTATTTTATAAAAAAGAAAATAAATAAATATCCCTAAAATGTCTAAATATTGATGCGTCCATACTGTAAATTAGAAAAGGACTGTACCAGAACACAGGCTCTCGGACACAGGTGAACACCCGACTACAAAATCTTCAATTTAAGATCATCGTCATTGTTTGAAAGCTACCAACTTAAACTCACCTACATTTATTTTGTGTTTCAGTGATTTTAAAATATTGTTCAAAATATGGAAAATCTAAGACAGATTGTATACATGGTTTTTCGTCGTTGTTTATGATATGAAAGATAAATAAGAAAGAGTTGTAGAATTAGGCGGAGTTTAGGACCATGTGTCAAGAAGCTAGGAAGTGAAAACCGGTGACTGCCCGGGAAAACTCGCTAGAATCCGAAGGTAGGTGTTGTGGTTCGTTATAGAAAGTGGTCTTTCCAAATATTTACAACAGTAAAAGTTTAGGACAAGAAGTTCAGATTCCACACGAAGCTCGACACTGAAAAAAATCGCTTTAATAGAAAACGTGACCTGTGTTTGGGATACGCCATTTTAATATAATCAAGTAAAGCAGTTCAGGCATGTTTTCGTGCAGTAGCTCGTTGACATACATTACGAGTGTACAATCAATTACGTTACTGTTCACATTCACTTCACTGTGATGGCGATCATTTTATGATACTATAATTTACTCCTTGGCATCCACACACTGGATTAGCTCATACTAATTGAGTATAGTTCGTTAAGGCACAGACAAGTCCTGAGATTGTTTTAGAGGCTACACGGTGCCCCTTTAAAACCATCATATACATTTTAAGTTGGTTATAGTTTACTCTCTTTATAATAAATTTAGGCTTGAGCACATGTAGGTGATGGAAGACCAATTAGCGCTTCGTCCAAATGTGTGATTATGTTTCACATGAATTACTGCTCAACAGAAAACAGATGGTTAAGGGCTAACAAAGTACAGCTATCATGCTTCTAACATTATAGACACACGCAGGGGCGCAACTGCACATTTGCTGAGGAGTATGCAAGATCACTGTTGGCGCCCCCAAATCCCTCCTCACCATCATTTAAAATGCAAAACAAAGTGAAATAAAAAATGTTCTATCTATAATTTTTTAACAGATAAGCTTCTGATTTTTTATAACGTTTTCTTAAAGATTTTCAAATAATTATTTGGGCACAACGGCGCCCCCCCCCCCTCCGTGCGGCGCCCCTATGCACTGCATATGCTGCATACCCCAATTTTGCGCCTCTGGACACACGCATTGGTTGCGTTTAGATTGTGTCCAGTTTTAATTATAAAAATATTTGGATGTTGTTTTTAACTACCAAATATTTTGGTTTTGAGGTCAGTACAGTAGTAGTAGTAATGTCCGCAGTTAGAGCTCCAACATTGGCATAAGTGAAATATTTGCATAAAAAATAAAAGGACTGGGCATTTTTAAGTGCCTTTACTACACTGTGGGATACACATGTTTATGTAAGACATCAGAATTGTTTATTTCATACGGTATGAAACCCATATAAATAATATTTAGTCTGTAGCCTGAACACTACATCATGTCTTCAAATTTATCTCTCATCTGTACTGTCCTGGAGAGAACAAAGATGACACGTTTAAATGGGAAAACAACCCAGTTCAGCAGGTAGTCATGTCAGATTTGTTTACCACTTTTATCCCTTTTTATTAATCCCAAATCTGTGAATGGATTGTGAATGAGCTCTGCATTTTGGACCATTAAGGGGCCAGTTGTGTACAGGGCACAGTGGTCAGTAAGGGGCCAGTTGTATTCAGGGCACAGTGGTCAGTAAGGGGCCAGTTGTATACAGGGCACAGTGGTCAGTAAGGGGCCAGTTGTATACAGGGCACAGCAGTCAGTAAGGGGCCAGTTGTATACAGGGCACAGTGGTCAGTAAGGGGCCAGTTGTATACAGGGCACAGTGGTCAGTAAGGGGCCTGTTGTATACAGGGCACAGTGGTCAGTAAGGGGCCAGATGTATACAGGGCACAGTGGTCAGTAAAGGGCCAGATGTATATGAGACCCTAAATGTTGTTTATTGTTCACTATGATATAGACATCTGTGTCATTGCTATCCCTAACAAAAGCCTAATAAAATCCATCCCATATTCAGATATGCCATTTAATGTGGAGGTCAAGGCGAGGGTGAGCAATTCTTCACAACTGGCAGAGAGTGTCAGCCGACTAAGCCAATCAGAGGGTACAGTGATACGCCAGCAGGACACCTTTTTTAACTGCAGCACTGGACGTCTTAAACTACGCAATCTTATGGTAAACACAGAAACATACACACAGAAACATACACACAGAAACATACACACAGAAACATACACACAAAAACATACACACAGAAACATACACACAGAAACATACACACAGAAACATACACACAAAAACATACACACAGAAACATACACACAGAAACATACGGTGAATCTTTGGCACCGTAGGTAAATATTAACGTAGAAGACTATGTAGACTGTGTAGACTGTGTAGACTGTGAAGACTGTGTAGACTGTGTAGACTGTAAAGACTGAAGACTGTGTAGACTGTGAAGACTGTGTCACAGCGCCTGGCTGCCTTCATCGGGACGACAGTGTCTCATCTATAACATGTTACCCACATTGCGTTTGCCTTTTTCAGTTCTGTTATGTGGTATCACAGATATGCAATGTACAGCCAGTAAGGTTCTTGTTTGCAGTAGGCTTCCTGCTCTAACAGCGATGGGTACTTCAGTCGAATTATGTATATTTTGCATGGGGTGTTGTTGTGAAATTGGTTTTAATTTAAAGTGTCATTAAAAAAGTCTTACATTTAACTTGCTGAAACCTGCATAAACCCTAAAAATTAACACACTTTCTTGGTATTATCCGTAGAAGTATTTATTTCTCTTTAGAGCGTACATTTTTCTTATGGATACACCATGAACGCCCTGTTTTCTCTTTTGGACCTTAAAAACAACTTCGCATCCAGCATCCAAACGCACATTAAAACACTATAAAAGACAAT
The DNA here is from genome assembly GCA_016801125.1 of Novumbra hubbsi. Classification (NCBI taxonomy): domain Eukaryota; kingdom Metazoa; phylum Chordata; class Actinopteri; order Esociformes; family Umbridae; genus Novumbra; species Novumbra hubbsi. The sequence goes on from JACXGK010009487.1 coordinate 18,757, forward strand.
ACAAGTGGGTTTGTTGGCATGACTGCAATAAAAAGTTGCCAAAGTTGTTTAAGATGTGAATGTAAGAATGTTGCTAGCTGTTTCTGATTGGCTGCTGTTTGCTGGCCTTCTAGAGTTCATGTTTCTGGATCTGTGCTGTTTTGGCTTCATGCAAAGGGCCAACAGCATATTAGACAGGTCATTAATGTTTTGGCTGATGGGTGTGTGTGTGTGTATATGTATATATATGTGTGTGTTAGACTAAACTGTAATTGGTCCTATAGGATGGAAATGGTCAGCTGATATTCTACGAGAGGCCAGACTGTGACGGGCCCAAGTTGTCTAAGTACTCCATCTCCAATACACAAGATCCAGAGGGACTCCGAGTAAGTAATTACTAAAACCCCCAAAAAGGGAATGGTTTTGCAGGTGGTGGCCACAGACAATTGCCCTCTCCTTATCCTTCTTGACTGATTCTGTTCTAGTTTTGTTAGTGTTGATGCTATTGACTGACGCTCACGTTCCCCCAACTTAAATACAATTGATTTTATAGTCCCTCAAGTAGCGCCATAGGCTTTCCAGGAGCTCACTGATCTTGGTCTGGGAGGAAATCCCACAGGAGCATGCCCAGATGTTGTCAGGAGTGCATACAGGCACGAGGGGGCCACACACTACTGAGTCACATTATCAGTTGCCATGATGAAATTCACACAAGTTTGAGCAACCTGGGACTTCAGTTGTTTGTTGTTTTGATTTTCATGTGAGTTTAATCCATCCCTTAATTGATGGGTGATTTTGGTGTCCATTAACTCTTGTTGAATCTAACTATGACCAAAACGTCTGAGTTCTGATGATATTCTGATAATCTGCCACTTGGTCATCCCTATTAGATTACCAGTCCGGCACTTTAATGTAGTTGAGGATTACTATGTAATGTGCCACTTGGTCATCCCTATTAGATTACCAGTCCAGCACTTTAATGTAGTTGAGGATTACTATGTAATGTGCCACGTGGTCATCCCTATTAGATTACCAGCCCGGCACTTCAATGTAGTTGAGGATTACTATGTAATGTGCCACTTGGTCATCCCTATTAGATTACCAGCCCGGCACTTCAATGTAGTTGAGGATTACTATGTAATGTGCCACTTGGTCATCCCTATTAGATTACCAG
>JACXGK010009488.1:0-19909 GCA_016801125.1 Novumbra hubbsi
GTATCTGACATACTTATCCCAACCACGCAATGTGCATCTCCATACCACACTGTGTCTACATGACCACGCAGTATCTGACATACTTATCCCAACCACTCTGTTTCTTCACATCACTTACCTCCACATTCACAGAGCAGGCCAAGTGCGCAGGAAGGCAATTCATTTAATCAACTGTCACCCTTTTTTTACTTCCTGACAAATACAAAGCTGTTAGCCATATACTTTATGTACATTCTCATTTGAGGTGAACTTTAAGCACGGTAAATGGATCTGGATTCTGATAACAACACACAAATTGTTCACATTACGATGTGATATTACTTGCCTTATACCAGGATGGGATCCACAAGAGGGTAAGCGTGGAAAAAGAATATGTGGAATTTATGTAAGGCCAAAGCAAGTGGAATGAATGGGTCTCTTGAAGTGTGAAGGAGTTGGCAAATTGAGGAAAGATGTGAAAGTCATAGGAGCATGTGTGAGGGAAGGTCAAGAAAAGGCTTGCTTATTTAATCTAGGAGAAATTCTTCAAGATCTGGCAAAGTGGGGATCAAGGGGAATCAGTTTAGGCAAACGTCCTACAATAATATTCAGAAGGTTTACAGTCGTTTTCAATCCCTGAGGAAGGTGTTATTCACGTATTTGCTAAGACCTCTCTGCAAGGGCGGCATCCCTGTTAGATTTCCATAAACCTTAAGACAGGCTTTGTTCGAAGACACAAAGGTTGATTGATTGCCTCCAAATTTTCTCCGTCATTATGGTACAAGTATTTCACACAATATACCAGGTAACCTTCAGTCGACTACAGGCAACAATAAACACTTGTCAAACAAGACAATAATAATGAAGTGCCCTTTGCTGCAAGAAACCCAAGCCAATCTCATTTGAAATTTCTCACAGAAATTACATGGAACGTCTATTCAAATTAGGACAAGCCACACATTTAGAATTATTGTATTAATCATATCTTACATCTTTATTCGTAATATCTTGAATCTATTCATCTGGGATAATTTTTGCAGTTGTCATTATCTCTGTTTTAAATAAATATAGTTCATTTTATTGCTACTTTCAGAATGCTTTTGTTATTTCTACACTACATTAGGTATATATCGATGAACAAGATAATATGCCAGATTTGCGTCTGAGATCCCATTTTTGTACGCAGAATAAATGGGTGAAAATGTCAATTGTCACATATCATTTTCCAAAGTAACACCGGATACTTCTCTGACCTATACCCGTGGCTACAGAGGTCTAAAGACAACATCTTGCTGAAAGTGTATTGGAGTGGAAGAGAATCCATGAACATAATCAGAAAATAATATATATTTTTGGGAAGCAACCAACTTCATCTCATCCCCACACAATTCTACCATCACCAGCGACAGCACTTGTTAGACGGCGAGCACCATGTTGTTTACTAGATAGACACAGAAACAGCATTGGCAGTGTGTTTATAGGTCTTCCAGGTCAGTGGTCGGGGCAAAGTACTGCAAATGCATTTGTTCCTTCTTACCGTGCAGTAAGAGTTCCTTGTTGTGTGAATTTAAAATTGTATTTACATATTAAGTTAACAGTATTTAATTGAAATGAAGTTAAGAATGATTGATGCAGCCTAAATATGCTTGTATCATTTGGAGTTTTGTCCTATGAAATCTGAACGGACCCTTTAAGAATGGCAATCACAGACAGACCAATCTCCGACTAAATTACCTTCTTTGCTCCTTAGCTTCAGTAATGAGGCGGAATGTTCGTGTCTCTGAATCTGTATTATATAATAATCTCATTCGTCGAGGTCACTGCTGGAACCTCAGCTAGAAAATAAATTGTCTGCGAATTGCCTCCCATAGATACGAGGTCTCCTTCTAATTTTTTACCGCCTTCTTTAGCGAGTCTAGTGTTATTTGGATAAACTTGCTGATTACGTTCCTCCTGAGGGTCTAACGGCCAAGACCTTATGGGTAACTTAAGAAAAGGTGAAGTGTGGGCGTCAGGCTGTGGAGCTACTATTTTTTGGAAGCATCCAATTAGTTTTTATTTTTTCAGTCTCTTAATGTTACGGATGGTGGGCAAAATGAAATCCTGAGGACATGGTGTAATGATGCATATCCCTAATTACCTGACCCCAGCTAAAGACCCTGACCAGCTCGTTGAATGTGAATGAAAGAGCATGTCTAATTCTTCCTCTGAATTCAGACTTTGCTGGGGAAAAACATGTATATAAAGAAACAACATTGAACTGTGAAATATGGGAACTCCTCTCTGTCCACTGGGATGATGGGAGAGTGTTACACAATGAACAATCACTGCGGTTTTCCCCCAAAGCCGAGGTGGCACTCATGGCAGAACTTCTGAAATAATTCCAAATCAACCCGTGACAGAACCCAAAGCGTTCTAATTTCAGCTAAAACCCAGTGTGAGGCGAAAATTAGCACTTTGTGTAGGGGTATCAGTTGTTCTTCAGCTCAGCCCCTTGGCAGGGACACAAGCTTTCCTTGAGTCCAGAGGCATGTTGACAGTCTCTGGAGGGCATTGCAGGATGGTAAAGAAATTCCCTAACATTCTCAAGTCTTAAGATTTGATGAAATAAAGATGCCAGTTTGTGGATAACAGCATCTTGTTCGGTTTGATCTGAAACATCAAATAGTTACCTCAGCTGTTTATTTTTGACAAACTCATGGAACTGGAGATTCAAATATTATTATTCTGCCATGTGTTGTAATGAACTGCAGGTTGCATTTGTTGTAATGGGCTGCAGACTGGAGATTCACCAGTGGAGAACCTTAACCAGAACAAACGGAACAGGAGGAGGCCCACAGAATCCTCCGGTTAACTCGACAGAAGACTTACAGAGAAAATCATCACCAGCCTTTATCCCCATATCATCGTTGCCTGGAGAAAGGAACACAGTCGTTGCTTCAAGTTCCGAGGAGGCCCGCTGGATGAGAGGATCGACGATTTATAGGTCACAGGTCATGTTAGCGCTATCCCAGGGTTTCAGGAGACATTTAAAATGTGGATTTGGCTGACGTTTCTCTACGGCGTCTTTGGCTACCGGAACTCTGCTTTGATGAAAAGCTGCTTTTCCGGTTCCCACCCAGCAGGGCCTGGAAATGAGGTGAGCTTGGTGCCTTGAAGTCCATGCCAATGTAGAGGCCCTTAAGGCCTTGCCTCAAAACGTGGCTGAGGAAATCTAAAGGTAGGCAGCCAGAAAGTAGACCCTGTCCTCTTTCTCCACAGAGGAATATCTGCATACTGCACATACAATGCAATACTGCCACAGTATCCTCGGGCAGAAGTAAAAAAAACTGGAGAACTCGTGTACATTTAAATAATAGTCAAAAAGAAAAAACAAGTTTCCTCCACAAGCCAGCCATTCCCCAGCCAAATGCACATATGTACTCAGTACAAAGACCCGCGGACAAAGGTTCTCACCTCTGCCACAGCCTTCGCCGGTAAAATAAAACACAATGCGGTTTAGAAGATTAAGGCACGGATTCAAAACTGAACATTTGCAGACATGCACTGCGAATGACTTAGTTCTCAGGTTCGGTTAGCACAGCCTGTTTGCACGCAGCAATAAACCCGACATGAACAGTCACAAACCGTCTAAGGAAACCAATAATCACCATACTAACCTAGCTTGTTAAAGTTCCCGATCAACTACATTCTTGAAGAAAGAAGACATAATAATAATAAAAACATTTTGAGAGAGAGCAAAGAATCTCTCAAACAGTGGGGCTTCTGCATTTCCTCTAAGACTACTTTTGTTCAAAGTGGACCAGGGGCGTAATGGCCAAAGCCAAAGAAGCATTGGCAGGAAGCCCAGGGAAAAGATGCCTTCTGGATCACGTTCAGACTGCAAAGAGCAAAGAGATCTGAGACGCTTTTTCAAGCTTCAACATCCCAGGATGCTCTATTCCCCTGGCAAAATAAGTCCATCCTTACAAAAGAACTATAAGAAGTCCATTGTGTCTTTCTACACCCCAATGGAAGCAAATTGCTTGCTTCTCTTTGAGAGAGGAGAGCAAAGGCCATCTGGCTATAGATGCACATCACTGTATACTTCTATTGAGGAAACAAGCGTTGCTAGTGAGGTGCTCGGGCAAAAAGTGCACATGGGCTGAATTTGAATAACTCTATGCAACATAGTTGAAGGCTTTTTGAACGAATAGCCTTTTAACCTAGCACCTATTTTAACTTCACTTGAAATTTCATCCGTGATCATATCCACTGTGACCCTCACCTGACCTTACTCTGAACAGAACTCAGAAAAGTAACAGGAGGCAAAAGAAAAACACCACAGCTTTTGTAAGACACGCAACCTTGGGTAGTTGGAAGTTAGAACGGTCCTTATGAAAACAGAGCAATTAGGGAAACGGTGAAGGTAGGGTGGGGTACTTTTGACATATTTAACACTGTGATAACCCCCTGGGTTGCACCCTGTGTGACTGTATGATATTTCATAAAGTCTGAATCTGATAAATTTTTCCAGAGTGGGATCGTTTCGAAGGACGGAGAAACACACGCATCCCTAATAATCGCACCAAATTCAAATGAAGAATAAAACAATTCAGTTTATTGTATTATCCCTGAAGTGTGCATTCTTTTGTCTATTTTGAATTTCTCACGAAAGGTCTGGTCATGGATTTGTTTAGGAATGCGGATATAGTGAACCTTTACTTGGACAAGGATGAAAAAGTGTGTGTTTGTTTTTACAATCTCCAAGCCCTGCAAGTTGATTTAAAATGGTCACTCCTGTAATACAGAGATGTGTATGGGCATGTATGGCTTTATTGATCTCCCAGTGTCCACATCCTCCAGTCCCTGATGTCTTTGTACCAGGTTCCCGGAGAGCATGCGGGAGCCATTACAGCATGACCAAGAGACATTGCATTCGAAACGCTGTTGGTGCAATGCAAGGATAGATATGTCTCAGATGTCCCGGGGTGTTGTTGTTTGTTCATTCTTGTCTCTATTTCATGCTTCCCTTCTGAAATCATTGGGAAAGCAAAAAGTCTGCTGGGAACTGAATTATATGTTTGTAATTTTGTAACATAGGTTACCTTCAAACATTTATTCAGTATAATAAAAAGCCAGTTTCCGCATTGGAATGATGTGGGCATACCCTAACATATCTCTACAATATTAAGGCCAGTAGACTGCTGATTGGCCATCTCGTCCTCCTCTTGACAGCTGATTGGCCACCTCGTCCTCCTCTTGGCGGTGGATTTGCCAGCTCATCCTTTTCTCAACCTGTTTCGTCATTCTATTTCATCCTTCTCAGAAGTATGACATCATACTCCATTGTAAGTTTTTACAGTGTGTTTAAGATGCAAGCTTGAGGTGATTGTTTTAAAGTAGATTTTTCTCCTGTATTCAAATGCGTTGGCAGCATACGAGTAAAGGCAGTAGAGGCAAAAGCATTATTTAGGGATGAGTTAACAAAATATATACTTTTATTAAACAGGCAGTTACTTTAGGTTAAAATTTCATGGTGATATTGATTGCTAAACATGTCATATGCCTTTTAGTAACAACATTGTTCCAATGAATTTGACAAATTGTGTAAATTCTTAGTATTTTGCTAATAAATATCAGTCAATGCACATTTTTGACCATTAAGATCCTCATAGTAACAGCCCTGCTGACTAGACTGTGATATTTGTAACAATTTAAAACAATTTTCAGTTAAATATTCACCTGGAAACATTTGATATTGAAAAATAGAACCCTTTATTGGCCACAGGTCTGAACAGAAAAGTGGTGACGCGTAATTCAACGAGGTACCACGTGTCACATAAACACAGAGCTTGGGGGGAGAAAGGAGGTGAATGAGCCACAGTGATAGAATGTCACCTCTGCAGTTTTCACACCTTTCACTAGATCAAGGTGGCACACCAGTAAGTGCCATATTGAGGCCAGTATTCTGTCAGGAATTACATACAGCTGTAATTAGACAACTGGAATGTGGTCTCCTCAAAAGAGAAAAACACTCAAGCTCCTGGGTTCAACCTCGCATCCAACAATATCAAGTGCAATTATTGTAAATTGTGGGAGGTCACCGTGATGTTGACTTTCCTGCTCTGGAAGCACCACTACTAGTAATAATAGTCTGGAGAGGTTCAAACAGAATACATTACTGTTTGCATGTGAACATGCCGTTGTACTATTGGTTGCAGTAGATTAAAACACATCATAACCAGTTTATTTATATTTGTCTAAGTAATGATAAAGAGTAAAGTGTGTGAATATGATGAAGTGTGTGAATATCTGTGTTGCGTTCCCACCTTGGGTGTGGATCAGTTTAGGTGGTGACATAAAGGAAAGAGGTGTGGGGACCCACAATGGACCAGAAAGAGGTGTGGGGACCCACAATGGACCAGAAAGAGGTGTGGGGACCCACAATGGACCAGAAAGAGGTGTGGGGACCCACAATGGACCAGAAAGAGGTGTGGGGACCCACAATGGACCAGAAAGAGGTGTGGGGACCCAACATGGACAAGGAAGAGGTCTGCGGACCCAACATGGACAAGGAAGAGGTGTGGGGACCCAACACGGACAGGGAAAAGGTGTGGGGACCCAACATGGACAGGGAAGAGGTGTAGGGAACCAACACGGACGAGAAAGAGGTGTGGGGACCCAACACGGACGGGGAAGAGGTGTGGGGACCCAACACGGACAGGGAAGAGGTGTTGGGACCCAACACGGACAGGGGTGAGGTGTGGGGACCCAACATGGACAAGGAAGAGGTGTTGGGACCCAACACGAACGAGGAAGAGGTGTGGGGACCCAACACGGACAAGGAAGAGGTGTGGGGACCCAACACGGACGAGGAAGAGGTGTGGGGACCCAACACGGACAGGGAAGAGGTGTGGGGACCCCAGGTCCCTTATCTTCTACACCTCAACCTTCCTAATACAACATTTTAAAGTGTCACCAAAAAAAACCATTCCAAAGGGGCATTTGGTGTTTGTGTCATACGACCCGTTACTGTATTTCAACATCCACATAACTGGGACTGCAGATTGACCTTTGGTCCCGCTTCACCGACAGACAGTGTCAGCCGCCTGACACCCGGATCCGCTACTCTAGTCATCTTCATCCTATTTCTGCTAATCTGGGAAAGTGGAATCCGACGCCGTGGATTAGGATTAAGGAGGCTGGGTTCAGAGTGACTCACAAGGCCATCGCGTCTCCCGCCATGCTGGACTAAGGACAGGCAGCTGGAAAAGGTCCGTGAGTCAACAGGCACGTCGGCTGGGATTGGATTCTAAGGGGGCAGGCTGGATCCGCGGGTGATGGAGCGCCCGGCCAACCCCCCCCCCCTCCAGAGAAGGATATCTTTTAATGGGAGCCCAGGGCAGGGCCAGTTTATGCATATTCAACGTGACAGGCGGGCCAGGGGAAACAAGACCGGCGACCCGGATTGATCCGCTACATCCACAACATGCTGTGGCTCCCTAGGTTTGTTCACCCAACACTCTTTGGTCTTCCTTCACATTTCCCCCTGTAGACTGTTGCAGTGGTGAGACTCGTGTAGGATGCCAAGCTAAGGAGCGGGCTGAGCCTGTGACCTGGGGAGGGGGATTGGGGAGAAGTTGGGGGTCCCATCAAACCAATTTGTTTTCCCTTTTACGTAACATAAACCATGGACGTCTATGACTAACACCAGTCAACTGAAAATGCAAATATACTTTACTATACCGTTCTCCTATCCAATTGAGAAAACTCAAATTTAGAGGAGTACATTTCTTTATCGTTTTTTGGGGATGGGGTTTGCAAAATTCCTGCCAATATAGGAAGGGACATGCTACATTCGTTTAAGATTTTGGGTCCATGGTCTGTACATCTGACGAATAGAAAAAGCTAATGTGAATGCTCACATGAAAGATAATTTATTGTATTGTCATTTCATTTACTTGTGATAAATTGTGTAAAAACAGAAATGAAATCACAACTGACAATATAAGGCATCATTTTTCCTATTGCATTCCCTTGTTCCTCCTAGCAGGTGAAGTTCTCACAATTGCTCACTTTGCATTTTTATTAATGGTCATGTCCTGCACGTCAATCAAATATGGTGGGCATGGTTTCGGTAAAATGGAAGGTTCCAGCTCTAAAAGGAGGACAGCAGTAGCTGACTCCTGTACCTCAATGGCTCAGATGAAAATGCAAAGCTGTACTATACCACCAAATGTAGATAATATATTGTACGTGAGTACTAGGGAGAACTACTACACTGTAGACTTGTTGAATATACCTGACATGTTGACCTCCTAAATACTGGATTAATGTTCTTAACCCCACTGATGAGTTAAGTACAAAGGGTTAGGTATATCCCCTGTTAAGCTCTCTCATGTGACTGAAGGAAATAGGGGAACACACAATAAACCCTTAGCAATCACTTCTGATTGAGACACTGTCCAACTGTTCACACAGTTACTCTTGGTTTTTGAAACTCAGGTGTCTGCGAAAGACGTTATTGCACAGAGTAAATACTTTTGAAAATGTGTTTCCAATATGAGATTCGTTGGATAGTAATGACAGTAATGTATTGCTGTTTTAGCACATCTCCTCAATCTGGTGTGACCGTTTGGCTCCAACTGCCCATTGCATGGCTCAAACCAGCAAACCTCTAACCACAAAGACAACAGTCACCCTGGAAGAAACCATTACCATCAGCAAGCAAAATCAGAAGCCCCTTGCTGAGCCAACGAAACCACAACTTAAAGGTTTCTGAGCGACCATTAAAACAGTTTGAAATGCTAACTGACTAGTCACTTCAAGTAGTATCAAACACATTTTGACTGAATACTTCAATCAGTTGTGCGAGAGTGGATATGTTTTCCCTTGTATCAGTATAATTAAATATTATGAGTATTCATTGGAGATAATAATAAAGTTCAAAGGAGGCAGGTTATCAGACAGAAACTAGTGAAACAACAACACAAAGTATAAATACAAATATGCATGGATGTAGAAAACCCAGAACACAGTGATTGATACGTGCAATAGTCAAAATCCTGTTAAAATATTCTAAAATAACAATCATACAACAGGAGCCCGTAACAATCAGTTAGATTCGAGTTCAGACCATTACTCATTTGCCCATACAGTCTCACACTGTCTCTAAAGGATGTTATTGTTCTGTACTGAAGAAAAAATTACAATATTTATGGTATGTTCATTCAAAATCCTTCATGGTTGATGATAAGTTCTGGAGTGCAATATAACCTAAAGTGGAACATTCCACTCTCTGTGGGGAACAATCGTGGAACTACAATATTACAAGTTAGGTTTACTCTATGGTGGACACAGTTGCTGCCTTGTATACCTCATATGCGCTACTGTAGAGGGCGTTTAATTCAGCTGGCCAGGGTACGCAGCTCCATTGCCTGTGATGTGAACAGGCCAAGGCTGGGAAACATGAATACACATTTCTGGAAAGGGTTGCACGTGGCTCACGCACCGGGACACATCCACGCTCCGAAGGCAAGGCAATAACTCTCCCCCGGACCAACTCATCTGAGGAGGAGGCCCGGGGAGAGAGAGTGCTCCTGCAGCGATGATTGGCAGGCACCTCCGTGACACACTGACATTCGCTCTGCGACTGGCAGGGATGTGGGATACTTGGACGTGCGCTTATTGCTCAGCGAGGATGTCTCACCCGCTCCTGTCCGCCCCTACCCTCCTGCTGCAGCGTGGATCCGGTGCCCTCCGCGGGCAGAGAGACGCGAGAGCTGTTCTATTGTTAATGTGTGGTTGCGCGGCGCTCGCGCATCGTGAGGTACTAAGGATGAAAGCATTATTTTTTTAACTGCCGCGTGAATACAGTGACCCATAAACCCTCACTCTTGCACATTAGTAGGCATGGCTTGCTAGCGGCGTGGACGGTGTTAAAGCCCACGGGAGGCGGTTATCTAGCTAATTGTTTCAATGTACCTCTTAAATGTGAAATGGCAAAGACGTCAGCAACAGGCTGAAGGGTTCTTCCGATGTGATGGGGTTATCTAGGCAGATTGGTTGGCCAGTGAGCTGCTTAATGTTGCCTAGCAGGCCGTCCTCAGACCCAGCAACTAGCAACCTATCTGACTTTTAACTAATAATAACGATTGTATTAGCGTCAGGAAGCTCAACAACTGCCAACCACAGAGCTATAGGGCCCCCTCCAGCAAATCCCTTTGTAGTTAACTTCCCAACTTTGAAACCTGCACGCTCCGTCTCTCCATCTCACCAAAACCTCGCCCAACAAATTTGAGTGACATGCCGAGACAAGAATATTAAATAAAAATTCAAAGTAGCATTCGCTATGGCTATAAAACATATTCCTCTTTCCCTTCTGCACCGTGGCGAAATGCACTGAAATCGCAGGAAGTTTGCTTTTTTCAAACACACATTCACATGACTCGCACAAGGTTTTCCTTTTGAAAGTAAATAAGCTTAAATGTGAGGATGTTTGGAGGACAGCCTAAAGGTTGTGCCCTGGGCCCCTAAATGCATCAGTGAGGTCCTGACTCCAACTATAGCTTAATCACTGTTTGCTTTGTACATAACTATCATGGAGGGCTTAGATAACCTTCCACTAAAATGACTTTTGAATCAATCGGAAAGCAATCCATAGAAGGATATGTCAAAGGTGACAATAATTCCTAAGCTCATAAAACATTCTTCTCACCCCAGAATATGTCTCTCTATAAGGGCCTCTGCCAAATTGCTATTTATATTTAATCTGAAGGTTATGGCAACATGTGCAAATAACGTTTCTTTCTACCTTCAACAGAATCAGTTCCATGAACATCTAAACAACTGTCTGAGTCACAGACCGAGTCATTTTGGTCCTAACAACTCACACCGGCATGTGTCAATATCTCTGACAATTGTATTTCTGGCATCCGAAACACCAAAAGGGCACAAAGGAGTAGAGAGGCACTTCTCAGGCCATACTGTTCACATGCATTGCTCCTGTCAGCTATGCAGACCGTGCCAAGCCAAGCACAGGCAGAATTTGAGTCTTCACACATTCATTTAGTGTCCGCCTTTTCCTTCCATCCCTGATTACTGTTGGAAAACCCATGGGGTCTTGCATTATGTGAAGCCTTTTCTTGGATCTCGTTCCAGACGTCGTGGGACTTCTCCCAACAACCCAATTACGCATATAAGTATGATAATTACTCACATTGAACTGTACCTTGACTGCAAGTTCTCATCCAGCTATGTTTTGCTAATAGCGTAATTGTCCGCTACAATGTGCAGGGGAACTAGGGAGCCGTCTGCTTCCCTTTGTCAGTCCCTACATTAGTCACACGCCGTGTCTCAGACACCACTGGCCAGATTGTGACACAACTCTGAAGCTGAATGATGCGTCTTTCTGTGGAGATCTGACATTTAGAAAATTACAACTATTGGCCATTTGGTTTGGGGGGGGGGGTAATCCACTGAAATTCCAAACTTTGAAGAAACGTATTACCTGTCCCCTTGAGCAACAGGCATGACATTTTGTACGTTGCTTCATACTCATCCCTTTTCTGACAAACACGTGTCTCCTCCTATCATAAAAAATACAAAGGGCGACCATTTTGAAAGGTTGTGTATCCAATCTATATTGACTGTAATTCAACGTGATCAGAAATGTTTGTAGACAAGGAATATATTATATAGATGAACAACATTAGAAGTGTCTATTTCCAGTCATGTATACTAAAGTATGACATAGTGGTTCCTGATTTCATTGATCAAATAGCACAGATTGAAAAACAACTGCAAACTGCTATTTAATTTAGCTTGACTATGTAATTTTTTAAATACCATGAAGTTTTAAAATAATAATGTGAAAAATAGTAATAAATGTTTTCTATATTACAGCATATTTTGTACACAGTCCTCATATTTCAGTGAGCCAAAAGTATTTAAGCAATTTGATTTACAGCTGTTTCTTACTAGGCAGGTGTGTTTATTTCCATTGTTAGGAAGTTGTCAAGGTCCGGTCTTGATTTTTCCCAATTACATTTCAAGTGTCAAGGCAGAAGCAAGATGAATTCTTAAGTGTACAAGAACATCTTGTCATAGGACATTTGGTGATGTCTATGGTGACAGAATTCAGGCAATCGATGCAGGCAAATGATATTTGACCAAGTACCTAGCATGGCTACATTATTATACAGCAAATATTATTAATCTGTCCAATAACCTTACTTTGACCGTGGAGACTATGTACAGGGCATTCTGAAAGTATTCAAAACCTTTCACTCTTCCTCACATTTTGTTACGTTAGAGACATATTGTAAATTGTATTGCATAGATTGTTTCCCCCCAATCAAAAATGTATTTAAAATGAAAACAGAACATATCACATTTACAATACAAATGAATCAATTTTGGAATAAGGCTTTAATGTAACACAATATGGAACAAGTAACAATAGCTGAATACTTTCAGAAGGCACTTTACACAAAGTGCTGTAATTTCTAAATGACTCATCCAATATAAGTGGAAATACCTTAAAATACAAGCTGACAGTCTGCTCTTCAACCCCATAGTCATTCTATCATTTAATATACAGAGTGCTGGAATTCAGAGCCAAAAAAACATGTCACTTTCAAAAAACCATTCACTGTAGGTCAAATACATTATAATTATTCTTCATCACAGTTAGCTACAGCTGTCAGATTTTTTAAACTGGGCAAACACATATTTCATTCTTGTTTTAACCCTGCCATTGTCATAGGTGGCGAAGTAGTCTTTATTGATATTTAAAAAAAGCAGTTTGTAAATAGGAACATTTTTAAATATCTTTTGAATTGTGTTGGTCCACAATACACTACAGTCAATTGGCTCACCCAGGGACGAATGTTTTGTCTAATATATACACAACAGATCAAAAGTTTTGGGATAGTTATGAAATGTTTTAGAAAGAAAAACACATTCTTTGTCCATTAAAATAACATCAAAGTGATCAGAAATACAGTGTCAACGTTGTCAACGTTGTTATTGTTATTGTTTTTAAATGGCTATTGTAGTTGGATTATAATAGAAAGCATCAGTTCTCTTTTTCAATTACCTGTTCTGGTTGCTAATCCAAGTTTAATGGTTTAAAATTGATCATGAGAAAACTCTTTTGCAATTATGTTGGCACATCTGAAAACTGCTTCGGCCATCAATAATTGTGGGTTTGATTACAGTATCAAAATGGCCAGAAACAAAGAACTTTCTTCTGAAACTCATCAGTCAATTTTTGCTCTGAGAAATAAAGTCTATTCCATGCGAGAAACTGCCAAGAAACTAAAGATCTTGTACAACGTTGTGTAATACTCCCTTCACAGAACAGGGCAATCTGTCTCTAACCAAAATATGAATAGGAGGTGGAGGCCCCGGTGCACAAATGAGCAAGAGGATGAATACATTAGAATCTAGTTTGATAAGCAGACGTCTCATTGGTCCTCAACTGGCAGCTTCCTTAAATAGTAAACACCAGTCTCAACGTCTACAGTGAATCGGCTACTCAGGGATGCTGGCCTTCATGAGTTGCAAAGAAAAAGCCATATCTCATAACATTTATGAGAATCAGACCAAATGAAAGGATGCTGGAGGAGTGCTTGTCAAGCAGGGTGGAGGCAATGTGATGGTCTGGCAGTGCTTTGGTGTGGGTGATTTGTCCAGGGTAATAGGGCAGAGGGCAATCACTCAATTGTACAACGCCATGAGGCCAGCAATTGACTGTAGCCAATTTTCTCCTACCGTAGGAAATAACTTAAAGCACTGCTCCAATGTATGACACCACTTTTTAGGGAATAAGCAGTCAGCTGGTATTCTGTCTATAATGTAGTCGCCAGCAATGTCATCAGATCTTAATTCTAATGAGCTGTTGTGGGAGCAGCTTGACCGTTTGGTACATAAGATGTGCCCATCAAGCCAATTTAACTGTTTTGGGGAGAATTAGGTAAAATCTCTTTAGTTTAACCCAGGGGTCTCCAAACCGTTCCACGGAGGGCCGAGTGTCTGCAGGTTTTCACTCTCACCTTGTACTTGATTGATTAATTATGTCACTGATTGGTTAGGTCTACCCTCATCTCGTTATTTAGGTCTGAACCTGGAACCAATTTACAGGAAAAAACGAAAACCTGCAGACACTCGGCCCTCTGTGGAACGGTTTGGAGACCCCTGGTTTAACCCAACTAGAAGGCCAAAGGTCTTCAAGGCTGTAATTGCTGCAAATGCAGGATTCTTTGACATAAGCACATTCATTTTCATTTTCCTTTGTTTTCTACTCAACTCTTTTCATTTATGTTTCAATGGAAAACAAGACATTTCTAAGTGTCTTTTGAACAGCGGTATACATTTGAAAAATCTTACTAAAAAGGAACTCATTAAATATGATTAAAGACAAAACATTTTCTAATTTACAAGAAATAATAAACACACATGTCTTAAATGATTTTACTCCCTGATCTGAAAATCGGTCAATTCCGTAGACTATTAAATGTAATTTGACAGCATTGTAGCTAAACCTTATGAAGACGCAATTCAGCAGGCTAAAGACAATCAACATTGTTTTTATAATGCTGACAAATTGACACAAGTCAAAATTCAATCCCAGTCTAAAGACCAACTTTGTGCATTATCAATGGAATTATTTCCCCTTGGGATCTTAGTGATTAAAAAAACCTTACTGTAAAAGTAATAGCATGGACTATATATTTGTGTTACGGTTGGTTCAAGGACTGGATCAAAAAGCAGGTAAGCGGTTTGTTCAATAGGTTTTATTTCACCTATGGGTACTGGCTGTTAGCACAGTTAAACACTTTCTAAAGAAAGCAGGCAGGTGAGTATATTTACTCCATGCACCTCAGTGCAGACACGTGACAATGAGACAATAACGAACGCAGAGACAAGACACAGGAGGGATTAAATAAACAGGCAACGAGCGACAGCTGCCGGGAATCAGGGAGGGCTGCGTTTACAGGACATGAGAAACAAGACAAACACGGACGGTGGTGCCTAGAAGGCCGGCGACGTCAAAAGTCGGGGGGCTACGCGAACAGGGGAGCGGCCACCGCTAGTTGGAGACGTGACAATTTGACTTAATTTCAAAGATTTAAGATGGGTTTTGTTTGTATTAAGACTGCCTACAGTAGCTCAATTAGTCTTTTTTAATGTCAACATTTATTATTTAGGGCCACAATCCTCATTTTTATTAACTTGACAACATTTCTTGTTAAATTATTTCAGAAAACCTAAGTAGACAACTTTAGCACTTTTTACGATCGGACAAAAACTGCTTATGAAGTACGTAGTGAAATACTCGCTCTGGCTCATGAGCAGGCTGAAACCATACAACAAATCTGGAGTACATCCTAAAACCACACAAAAAGTGAAGTAAAGCAGGCATATCGGCAAAAATGTGTTTGATACGCACAAAAAAAATACTGTCCTTTGACGTAGCTCCTTAACGTGTTACCGCCAGGCTTTTAAGACCAGCTGAGAGTACCAGGAGAGAGAAGCCACCAGTTGAGAAATAATTAGTATTTTTACCAATTTCAAATGATTACATAGGATTGAACTGGTCTGGCTCTATGATAATCATAGAGCAGTTGCAATCAAGTTAACCTAAACCAACTCAATCTCCCAATCTAGGTTGAACCAGAAGAAAAGTATTGGTCAAATGCTTGATTTTGGGTCTGTATGTGTTAAGAGACAAGTATTTAACAAGAACTAACAGTCCCACACTCATCCTTTTGAAATGATTATCAAATCTACTGGCTATATTTCCTTCTGGTTTCAAACCTCAAAAGAGGCTAAAATCAGCAAATTTGTGATTTCTCCAAGGTGCTGGAACTAATGCTGCACGTTATCTTAAGCAAACACTTTATTCATGACACAAACATATGATCCCATCATACGTGATGAGATCCCGTCCCATGTGTTCTCTTTTTTTTCTTTTCAGGCCTAATAAGGTAAAGCAATTGGAATTGCTAAAACGTGCCCTACAAACAAACATGCCTTGCCGATGCCGAAAGCATTTGAAAACCCAAACACTGTTTGAACCCCCTTCCGCGTCACCCTTGTGTAAACAAACCCCGTTCCTATTTAAATCCGATTGAAGCCGGAGGGTGCTCAGCTCTGTGGAGCGTCCAGGTGAGTTTGCGGCGTTGCATGGCCTGGTCGTCCTGCGTGCTCCATCGGGTTTGATGACTTGCGACTCTTATCAGCGCCACACATTCCACTGCCAAAACCTGTAAGGAAGGACCCGCTGAAAACGTGTGGGGGGGATACAGGTTTGCCAGGGAGTGGCGTTGGGTGAGGCGACAGCAAACTCCGGATGAGAGGGCGCTACGCTAGGCATTAGTTACACTGCTAACCATCCCCCCACGCCCCACCCTGTCAGAATATGTTCCGTATAAGCTCAGCCTGGGGGTCAGACACATGGAGGAGTCTGAAGCACTGTGTGATGCCAGACTGAAGCAATGGGATGTAACCGTGATGAGATGCGCCTAGCCAAGTCAGCCCATGTGCAGCCATGGAGGTGTTGGTTTCACATTGCTATGCATTCACTGTGCTTCCGATGCATCTGTGAAATATATTCACATGGTCATCGAGTTTAAAGACACATCTACTGAATCTGTCCAACTGTCTCTGTATTTATTGTACGTTATGGATGTCACTATATTTACTTGCGAATCAGTTTGGATTCCCTTAAATATTGTTTTCGTCTTACTTTTTTTTGTTTGTTATATTGATGTAGTTATGTGTGTTGTTTTGCAATTGAATGACCTGGTTCAAGTGCTTTTTAACTTTAAAGGCAGATTAATGCAAAATTGTATCAAAATGAGCACCTGTTACATTTTGATTCATATCTCCAGATTGGTTAAAGACAGAAGCCTACAGTTTTCATCCTGTTGTGGGGGACCGTCTTTCGAAAAGAATGCCATGTCGTTTGTGTATTTCTATAAAGGTAAAGTTTTACAAATCTCAACTACAAAAACACTTACATAAAAAAATGCTCCTGTTAGATTCTTATTCATATCTCCTGAATTATTAATTATCGAAGCCTACAGTTTTTTTCCACGCTGTAGGGGACAGTCCGCTGCAAAGAATGACATATAGTTTATGTATTTCCGTAAAGTTGAAGCCTTTCCAAATCTCTACCCAAAAACACTGTATTTCATGATTTCATCAAACAAACTCAACTTTTTATCTGAGGTTAATCTGATCTGAATCAAATCTGATCTACAATTTTTATATAAATTGATCCCCCATCAAGATACAGAGACCCCAAAATGACAATTTAATATAAAAGATGACCACCTGAGAGATCAAAAGGTCATGATAGTGCTGGCAAATTTTGGTAACCCCAAGAAGGCCTTAGAACTTTATGGGATTTATATAACAGTTTGAGGAAGCAAATGAATACACAGAAAATCTTTACTTGTCAAATTTGTGTAGAGCGAAATTATTGAAACAACATTCTGCATGTTAGCTGATCGACCATTAGATTTCCTGAACAGAAGAAAGCCCCACTGAGGCCTGCGTAGGTTTCAGCTGTCCCATGAAATATGGTTGATGTGTCAGTAAGTATAGCAATATCTATGATGTACGTCATGTCTCAAAGACAAATGTTGGCATTGATGGCACCAAGGTATCATTGGTTGAGTTTTTACACGCGGCTCAAGGATCAGTCAAGGATGATTTGTTGTGCATATGAAGTCCTAAGCTGAGACAACTCTTAAAAATGTGATGATTGAATAATTAAAATTAAATCAATCACAATATTTCTCTCTTTAATCACCAGTGTCAGTGTTCTCACTCTCTCTGCCTCGCTCGCTCTCTGTGATTAATGGCCGGCACGAAAGAGATTGCAGAAGGGAGATGTGTGGAATTATTATGGACCTAAACAAGGCACTTGGGCTTTTTATGAAATAATTCCTACAAATTTGATATAGGCCCTGGTCCAGCCACATGGAGTAGAACAAAGACAAGATGGCTCCCTCCTTGGGTGTCCTCTGTGCTCTACTCCTCTACTCAGACTTGGGGTTCTTTCTGGTAGTCTTTCCTACTGTTGGGTTTACTCAGTACTTGTTCTGTTGTCTCTTTCTGGGGCTGTGGCTGTTGTCATTTAATTGCTGTCTTCTTTGTACCTTCGAGGTTAGCTGGTTAAGTGTCCGGTATTGACTACCTTGTTAAATGTAAGTTTAATGTAAACTAAACTCAATTTGGATAATTCATGTTTGAAAACGTTTTCTCTGAGCAGAACAATATTTTACGTTTGCAAACTTTGCCATTACTTTGAGAAAATATTATTTCCGAAATGTATGTAAATGTTAATTGAAACCAGAGAGCAAAATGTTGTGTTATTTTCTGACAATTTGAGCAAAAAGTATAAGCGTATAGGTTTCTATTCTTGTCTCGTCCAGTTTCACTGGCTCCCCTACTAACAACTGTGGGATCAGAAGGATCTGTTGTGTGTAGAACATCCTGGTCATTGACTAGCGGACCGTGCTAACTCAGTCTGCCTAGTGACTCTCTGATGTCTCTGTAATGTGTTGCCCCGCTCCACGAAAACAGCACAGAGAAAATCCTGGCGCTCCCCGAAGACAGCAGACACTTGTCGGTAAGGGCAAAATATTTAATGTTCTAATGTTCTAATGTTCTGGTGGGAGGTTTCTGTGCCCCTTTCTGGAGAAATCAGGGCTGGGAGGCTGAGAATGAAATGAGGGGGTAATTACGAAGGGGTGCTGGGTCACAGCGGGGCATGCATTGTCCTGCTAGGTACTGTACTGCACATGGATGTGAAGAGACACTATTAAGGACCATTTTCTTGGAGAGAGGCTTCAAAACGAGGAACACATTTACCCGGCTGAAGGTGAAACAGATGGAACTCCAACAGCAGATTCATACACTTCAATCAGTTTAGCACCGGAGAACTGCACAGCTCGCTGCGACACCACCTCAACCAGAACCCCTGAGATTAGGAAGGGAGGGGGGGCTTGTCTGCAATCTGGACTTAGGTTAGGCAACTCCAAAAGGAGACAAGCAGCAGGAGGTCTGGTGGCAGAGGAAATGAGGGCACTGGAGATAAAGGTGAGAAAGCTGAAGGAGGTGAGAAGGATGGAGGAGGTGGGACAGATGAGGCGCAGTAGAAAGCAACTTGTGAAGGAGCTGGCCACCTCCCCAGAGACACCAGCGGATTATCCCACCCCTGATCCTGACCACAGCCTCAACACAGCCTCAACACAGCCTCAACACAGCCTCAACACAGGCTGTTCACCTCATCAAGCATTATCAGGACAAGACTTTGAGTAACATGTCATGGAGATGGTTTTTATTTTCACATCTCCAAAAGTATATCAGATTGTTTAAGTCACAGCAATTGTGCTTTGAGGTGGAATTTACATCACACCATTTACCATTAAACCAAGGTGTTTCATGCTCCAATAGGCATGATTTAGGAAGCATGAACACTGAAAAGGTATGACTGGTCAGCAACAGCTGGCTAAAATTAGAAAACGGCATGTTACAAAACAAAATCAGATGCAAATCTCTCCTAAAGTATTTCTAATCCCAATGAAGGCCTGAGGACTCCCTAAAATAGCACACCCCATCCCCTCCTCACACACCCTCCTGACAACCCTCTCCCTCTAGAAAAACACCCACATGCCAAAAGCAAGCCACAGGTTGCATTTCCCACAGACTCGGTGAGGAACAGAGAAACGTTCCTATACACAGTGGGTGGGGCCAGTGTGAAGCTATCCACCGCACCCTGGAGCTCCTGTCAGTGGACCAACGAGGGCCACGTAATCACACACACTGTCCCCTCGGAGCCACGTAATCACACACACACTATCCCCTCGGAGCCACGTAATCACACACACACTGTCCCCTCGGAGCCACGTAATCTCACATACTGTCCCCT
>JACXGK010009489.1:0-19905 GCA_016801125.1 Novumbra hubbsi
GCACAGTCAGATGGTCCACACAGTCAGATGGTCGGCACAGTCAGATGGTCCACACAGTCAGATGCTTCACACAATCAAATATATTCAAAATAAAAAAAACATTTACAGAATTGGTTTCAATTAATTATTTAAAGGAGAAAAATATTAGTTTAGTCATTGTCCCTACTTCATAAGAAGCACACATGGAGTAGTTCCATGAGTGCATTGATAAAACTTTTGGCCACAAACCAAACATATTTCTGAACTCTACAAACTCAGAATTATAAAACTGTGTCAAATCAAATGTAAAATAATTAGGCTTTCAAGTCTTTACCAAGAGGTTCACGACCCAGGCCTAAAGACAGATGCTTTGCTACCACCTAGTGTACATTGACAGTAGGTTGACTTGCCCACGGTGTACGTTTTGCTGTATTTCAGAACCACACATGAAATGAACTGTCAAGTCATAAAAAACAAAAAACAATTTATTCACCAAGCAGTCAATAATTACAACAATAATATTTCTCTGAATTACTGTCAAACCTCTATTTCCAATCGAAGGAAGACCAAATAAAAGAAATATCTCATTTGTGAAGTTAAAATCAAAATATAACAAATATTTTGAGCTCTAGTTGTTTTTTATTCCTATCACTTCCACAGCCATTAAGCTATTTAATTCTTGATCATAGCTTTTTTTAAAGTACATCTACAGTAAGTAAATTAGTGGAATACCATACAGAATAATACATTTCAGGGTAGATAGTACAAGCAGTTTTGCCCAACAGAATGTATATATACACTCTCAATTTCATTTAATTTCAAAGTGAACTTGTGTTGGTAGATGTATGATTATGTGCTGTTACAGTATAAATAAAAAAAAAATTATATTCAACTTAAAAACCCAAAATGTTCACAGACAAAAGGCCTTCATGGATATGGATACACCACAAACTATTTTAATGAACTCACAGTGCATCTAAATGAATTCAAGGCATGAAGGAGCCCCACAAGGTTTCCTTGTTTAAATACCTCTTGGTATTTCATCACACATTTTATATCACTGAAAGAAAAAGACACAAAAGACCAGTCTTTCTAATTTCATCATGTTGTTTCAGGGTCATGAAAGTTCACCTTAAGCAAACCAGTCTACTGGGCACTAAAGAAGAAGACTCAATTGGACGAACCAACAAAAACAAACCGTTTAGAAGGCTACACCAGCAGAGACAAAGCAGACTCGTCAGCTGGTTGCTGATCACCTGTTCTTTGGCATTCCTTCTTCAGTCAAAGCGAATTGAAGCGATGCTGTGCACCTTTCTATCCACACCTTTCTTAACGAGGCAGTGAACATACATTATTAGGGACGGAGCAATGCAGCGAGGCGGATGAGTTGGTTCGTCTGTGGTCAGGGACGGAAGCTGCTCTTTCTGTCCGGTGTCGGAGTGCCCCGGTGTGTTCATCACATGATCCGGCGCGTACAGTAGCTGCTCTTTGTTTCAGATGTGTGTGTCTGTGTGTGTGTGCTGGACGTACGCGTTGGGGCTAGTTGGACCTTCTGTGGTCAACGAAGCTGTTCTCGATACACAGCACTACAAAGTGGTTCGAGCAGCTGCGGGTGTGCTGCCCCAGCAGCCGGCCCGTCTGGAGGAGAGAGGCCTGGCCGGTGACCGCCATGTCGCTAGCCCGCCACGCCTCGCAGTAGTTCGTGGTCACGCGGATGCCCGTCGTGCTGGACCCGTGCCACACCAGTTTCTGAGGCCTGCGGTGGGGACACACGCGCGCGTACGTTTAACACGGTTCAATGCCTGGAAGCGCTTGGAACCCCAGTGGCCACAATGGTTCTCAGTAGGTTTTCGAAAAAGGGTTCGCTCACCAGGTGGGGTCCGTCATGATGTTCCGTCCGTCGAAGGAATAGATTGGGGTTGATGGGTCAAACACACCTCCGTTCCCAGAGAAGATGTTCATCCAGCTATCGTAGAGTAACTCTCCCTGTGGGCGGAGAGTGTCTAGTGAAAGCTGCAGGTTGATTCTGAACGAATATTACCATTAAAGAGATCCACATGACTGATTTAAAGCACATAACCATGAAATGAAAGACACTTGATTCATGTTTTTGTAGGGAGTGGGGGAAATGCACCCTGAGGTTGACGATGGGCATGCTGTAGCGATCTCCCTTCTTAACGATGGTGGCCAGGTCCTGGAGGTGCGAGGACAAGAAGGCTCTGTAGGTGGCGGTCAGGCCCATGGCACGGGCCTGCTGGTAGCACTGGAAGTCGGCCCCCCGGATGCCACGCATGTCCCCAGAAAACGGAGCGTTTAGGGCCACCAGATGCAGCTGGGGAGGTCAAAGGTCCATGGACTTTGAACACAACACAACTCAAGCCAGTCCATGATCACTGAAGTATTTGCAGCTGAGTGGTAGAACGTAAATGAACTGTTACCCCCGGTGTTGAGTGTACTGTATGTGGTAGGACACTATAGCTGGGGACGTAGCTGGTACCAACTAGTTCCTAGAACCAGAGACACAAGCACAGCAGCACAGGATTAGACACAAGCGGCACCTTCCTCTTGGACGGAGGAGAGATTAGTGGAACCACAGAGGGTGTCGAGTCTCTGTCTCCTAGGCACCTGGCTGCGGGGCCGGTGGGGTCTGCCAGGATCTCCTGGCCTGCTCAGGGCCTGGGACGCCGTGGGGGATGGGGTCTCCTCTGGGATTGGGATCAACTCGCCAAGCTGGGAACACAACAAGCACATCACTGAGTTGGCACCAACAAGACTGCCCGATAGAACTCTCAGTTTGGCCGTCTGAAGGGGTATTTCACTGATGGAGTCATCATCAGGGCGATTGTGGGATTGTAAGAGCCTACTGCACCTGAACTTCTCGCCAGCCATCTCTGGATCGGAGGTAAAGTTCCCCTTTGTCGAAGACGTAGGCCAGGCAGCCCTCTGTAGTGAGGTGGCTGTCCCTCATCAGAGTGTTGGTGTTTCTGTAAATGGTCACCTGAGTAGAGAGGAAGTTCATACTGTGGGTCAGATGGACCAAAACACCATTGTTTTAGGAAACTCTTGGGGACACACAAAACACTGCGCAGACTGGTCTCCTGTGTATAGATCCCTTTGTAGCTCACTTGGTAGAGAATAGCACTTGTAATGCCAGAGGTAATGGGTTAGATTCTAATGAGGGAACATGTCAAAAATGGGAACACTCACTACTGCTAGTTGCTCTGGGCAAGGGCTCAATGACTAACATATAGTCATTCTATACGTCAGCCACCATAATGTACACGTGTATTAAAGATGCGTACTGTGATTTCTGGCCACAGGTTGTGAACATCGCTGATGTATGATAATGACTTACTAACAAACGATGCACACAAAATTAACACATTATCCTTCCAGAACACAAGGGGTGGTTTAACTCATTATTCATCATAGGGAAATATCCTGCTGGTGGGTCTTACCGGGTTTTTAAAGCCAGCGGTCCCAGGAGGACCGGGAGGCCCCGGTGGGCCAGGAATACTCACTGCTGGGAAATACAACAGTCATCCAGTCAAAGGGATCGCAGTGTACTTGGTCTAGTACACTTTCAAATAAAATATATACATATGAAACTCTGCCTCAACCACAGCATGACATCAAGGCCAATATTAATATGTGGTATTTCAGTGAGAACCCAGTGGGTGAATATTTACCGGAGCCATAGACGGGAGAAGGTCCAGGGGGGCCCGAAGGTCCAGGGGGCCCCCGTGGGCCGGGATGTCCGAAACCAGGGACCCCTGGTTCACCAGGAGCTCCAGTGTGACCAGGGGGCCCAACAATGGACTCCCCTTTAGGCCCCTAAATATGTATATAGTGTATTTCAAAAGTATTTATAATTACATTAGTCAGTGGTGAAACATTCTTTTTGAAACTGTAAAGAAATGATAATGAACCAACATCTACAGTACCAAATAATACTTTAATTGGAACCTGGAATTACTCACCACAAGACCTGATCTCCCAGGCAGACCTGAAGGACCTGGTAACCCAGCATCACCCTTCTCTCCTTTCATTCCTTTAAATCCTTCGTCCCCTTTATCTCCCTGAGGACAAACAGTTGAGTCAGACCGTGACTTAGTGCAAAATGACATTCATAACAAGTTTATTAAAAGAAGTCAATGGATAAGACTCACCAAAAGCCCTTCTGGAAGAACACCATCTAAGGAAGCAGACATGGTGTATTATCACAGTACAGCAAACATGCCAATGATATATGAGTAAAAAAGGAACCACACAATGGACATACATGATGTTCCAGGTGTTCCAGGTAGTCCAGTATCTCCCTTTTCCCCTTTAGTGCCTCCACTTCCTCTCCTGAGACCTTTATGAAAACGCATGTCTATGAGACTACTGAGCGGAAATGTATGTCTATAAGACCACTGAATGGATGCCTATTAGACTACTGAGCGGAAATGTATGTCTATGAGACTACTGAGTGTAAATGTATGTCTATGAGACTACTGAGCGGAAATGTATGTCTATAAGACCACTGAATGGATGCCTATTAGACTACTGAGCGGAAATGTATGTCTATAAGACCACTGAATGGATGCCTATTAGACTACTGAGCGGAAATGTATGTCTATAAGACCACTGAATGGATGCCTATTAGACTACTGAGCGGAAATGTATGTCTATGAGACTACTGAGTGGAAATGTATGTCTATGAGACTACTCAGTGGAAATGTATGTCTATGAAACTACTGAGTGGTAATGCATGTCTATGAGTCTACTGAGTGGTAATGTGGCTCCACAAACTAGTGCTGGAAGCTAATCATTCCTCATATATCCTCATTTGAATTAATTACAATGGTTTTATTTGGTATGTATTATGTGTAATAAAATATCGGGTTACTTACCTTGTATTAATCCCTTGCTGCCATTTACCTAGAAACAAAATGGTATAATGACGGTGCTGTCATTTCAGCATAAAGTTATTGTGAAAGGACATCACAAACAATGTGCTTGAAATATAGAAATATCACAACCACATCTAAAAATCCCCTAAGTAATCAACAATACAAAACCTGTTACATCCCATTCACACAATGGCTTGAGCTGATTTAGTTACCTCAAAAGTCTGGAAATGTAAGTGGAGACTTATTGCTTGCAATTAATGACAGTGTTAAAACATTCCTGTCAGCTTTGCACACACCAGTTACACACAAAATGTGGACAAGAAAATGTGTAAGTAAGTCTTTGAATGTTTTTCTTTTGGATGGTCACTTACAAGAGTAGGAGTTAGCCTGAAAGTCTTAGTTACAACTCAACAAATGAACCACATGCAACAGCAACATGCCAGGGGCTTCAACCTTCCACCATGCTACACCAAGACTCAGGCTAAAAGGAACTGGAACACACTACAAGGAACACATCTCTTTCCATCTCTCCTGGATATGTAAACCATAGTCGATGGGAGACCCACAGGTTTGACTTCATCTATTCAGAATTGATGGCCTTACGTATGTGGACAGTGAAAGGAGTTCTATTGTATTGGCTCTGTTTTCCAGCATTTTGGATTGGAAATCATACAATGACAATGAGATAAATGTACAAACTGTCTGCTTAAATCTAAGTGTATTTCCATCCATATCAAATGAATTATTTAGACATGTGTACATAGTGCCCCCCATTCAAGGGTACCAAAGGCATTTGGACAATTGGCGCCACAGCTGTCCTATGTTAGGAAGGTGTCTGACAGCACAAAGACCAATGAAGGTGTCAATGTAAGTGAAGCTGGCCATCATGATGTAAATATCAGAATAATGTGATCAGAAACAAGACATTAAGAAGAAAGGTCAAAGGAGGTCTTTTACAGTCGATGACTAAAACATTATCACCACAATGACAATAAAACCCTCAAAGAACTGTCTGGCAGACCTGAAACTATCCAGGAGGTAGAAGTGGACATTCAAAGAACTGTCTGACAGACCAGAAACTATCCAGGAAGTAGGAGTGGACACATTCAAAGAACTGTCTGACAGACCAGAAACTCTCCAGGAAGTAGGAGTGGACACATTCAAAGAACTGTCTGACAGACCAGAAACTCTCCAGGAAGTAGGAGTGGACACATTCAAAGAATGTCTGACAGACAAGAAACTCTCCATGAAGTAGGAGTGGACACATTCAAAGAACTGTCTGACAGACCAGAAACTATCCAGGAAGTAGGAGTGGACACATTCAAAGAACTGTCTGACAGACCAGAAACTCTCCAGGAAGTAGGAGTGGACACATTCAAAGAACTGTCTGACAGACCAGAAACTCTCCAGGAAGTAGGAGTGGACACATTCACAGAAAACCATTAAGATAATTAAAACTTTAGAAGCTAGGCTGCAAGCTGAAAAATGCCCCAAAACAAACAGGAACAGGAAGCATCACTAGGCAAGAGACCCAGCGTTTAAGGTGAGGTCTATGCCTTGCAGATATCAGGCAGTCCTCATGCAAAGGATTTGCATCTAAGAAGTAAATATGACAACTTAATGTAATTCATTTTGAGTACCTAGCCAAAAACAACACACCTTCTTCTACTGTACAATACTTTAGGACTGCTATGTATAAAAGTGTTTGTGACAAGATAGTGTTGGTCATCTGTAAAGTGACTTTATTGTTTCAGATATGGAGACAGCATTATGTTGCAGTGAGGATAAGTATGAACCCAGGACACACAGAGGACAACAGAGCACAGCTGGAGACAGGAAGAGGAGGAACGGAGAGGGATACAGGGTCTACCTGTTAGGGGGAAGAACCCATAGACTTACATGCGTCACCCCACCCAAAGGGGCTCAAAGGGGCTCAGAAAACAAACTTACTGGTGTTTTGCAGAACGGTCTGGGACGGACAGGAAAAACTGTCTTTGAGATTCACAGGGGAATAACGACATCAGGCTGATGTTGACCATCACATTATTGATGGCATCCAGTAAAGGAGTACCTGCTTTGTTGACAATCACTGGACAACATTGGAGACAAACTACCATTCGTTTTGTTTTTCTAATTGTCCAGTGGGTTTGGTGGCAACTGTATGATCATTGCAATTTAGTCAAAATGCTTCTTGCTTCCACAATGGATAGTAATTCGAGTAGACAACAGCAAAGAACGTGGTTCAACAGTGTATTTGTATCCAGCCCTACTGTACTTACTCCGTTGAATCCTGTGACTGGGCCCGGAGGACCGGGAGGTCCAGGAGGACCAGGAGATCCCTGAAACACAAGCACACAATCCAGTCAATCATTATACGTCTCCCCTCCCCTCTTAAACACCTAGGAGGGCATGCCCAATCACTTGACAACCTCAGGTGGCCTTGCCGACTCCTAAGACGCCTTAAGGGAGTTGCAAAAGTACAATATCAACTTCCTGCTGACAGTGCCTCCCTGGACGATAACGGGTCCTTTGCGTCGCCCAAAAACCTTCACAGCAATCTGTTAGCTAATGGCAATGGATACTTGAGAGGTCACTTCTTTAACAGTACTGTAATCCTCTGAAAGCTAGTTTCAAGATGGCAGTTCTTACTGGTAGACCTGTTCCATCTCCCTTGTCTCCCTTTGCTCCAGCCATTCCAGGTCGTCCCTTAGGAATACAAAGGGCAACACTTACACAGGGCTTAATCAGGTGACAGACTAAACACTCATCAAAAATGCAGACACAAATTAAAACCCTAGACACTTACGGGTCGACCAGGGAATCCGTATTCTCCTTTTTGTCCGGTTGGACCAACTGGTCCCTATTAAGAGAAAGCACTGCATTATTTCTGAATAGATATTATAGTTTTTCCTGCAGAAACAGAATACGTCCCGGACTAGTAGGCTCAACGTAGAACTTCCATGGAAAGATCTTTTCAGTGGAGGACAAGGCTTGTGCAAGGCTCCTGACAACCAGCCTTAGTTTAGGTTTCCAGTAGCTTGACATGTAAAAATCACAACACAAATGTAAAACAGAATTTATATCTCAGGATTTTCAGCACTTACCATGATACCAGCAACCCCAGGGAACCCACGCTCGCCCTGTGAAAAAGGTCAGAAAATTTATAAAAACACAACCACAACCACACAATAATATTTCACCGCAGAGGTAAAACAATGCATCACCTTAATTCCTTTTGGCCCCTGAGGGCCCCTGATACCGGTCAACACAGTGCCATCAGCAGCGATTGTGACACCAGCATCCCCCTTTGCACCCTAAGACAAGGAAAGACATAACAACAATGTCTTGGTTAGGTCATAGAAAGACATGGTGATTGTCCCATGTCATTAGAGAGTATGTCAGGTCCACAGAGTACATCATAGTAAGTCAAGGCCAGTTAACACAAAGACTGACAGTTTCCTCCGAGCTTACCTTTATTCCTGGTGGGCCTTGAAGACCTGGAATACCCATGTTACCCTTTGGTCCTCGAGGGCCCTGGGCAAAGATGACAAGATAATATATATATAAGAATATATATATATTAAAGCATACTGGAGTGTTTAAGCAAAGACATACATGTCATTGCAAACTACTCTCCTCCCTTTGTGATAAGGAACCTACCCTTCTTCCTCATTTGGCAGCAAAGACAAAATGTAATCAGCATGGTCTTTAGGGCAATACAAAGGTATACAATACAGAGGTATACAATACAGAGGTATACACGCTGCATGATAAACAAGGGGTTGTCACTTATTAGGAATAGAGTTGCTCTTACAGGGAATCCAGCTCTGCCAGGATCACCTTCAGGGCCCTGTGACATGCAACACACATGCGAAACAGTATTAGCATAGCTGTTAAATGACATGCAATTACACAGTAACGTGCAGTGGCTTTGCAACCTGTATTTGTTACCATCCCAAAGCATACACACATTTCAAAGCAGCAATGCAACAATGCAACAAACTCCCTGACCTTGGGATCAGCCCCTCTCTCTGCAACTGGACTCTGGACTTTCTTACCAACAGACCCCAGTCTGTCAGGTTAGACAACCTCACCTCCTCCACCCTGACCCTGAACACTGGTGTCCCACAGGGCTGTGTGCTTAGCCCACTCCTGTACTCTCTTTTCACCCATGACTGCATCCCTATGCACAGCTCCAGCACCATTGCCAAGTTTGTGGACGACACCACAGTGGTTTGTCTGATCAGTGACAACGATGAGTCAGCCTACAGAGAGGAGGTCAAGTACCT
Organism: Novumbra hubbsi; assembly: GCA_016801125.1. NCBI lineage: Eukaryota > Metazoa > Chordata > Actinopteri > Esociformes > Umbridae > Novumbra > Novumbra hubbsi. The sequence goes on from JACXGK010009489.1 coordinate 9,164, forward strand.
TGTGGCTTGGTGCGCAGACAACAACCTGGCCCTCAACACCAAGAAGACCAAAGTACAGATTGTGGATTACAGGATGTCTAAAGGCTGCATCCATGCCCCAGTCCTCATTGATGGGACCACGGTGGAACGTGTGGCCAGCTTCAAATTCCTGGGTGTCTCTGGTGACCTCTCCTGGTCCTTCAACACCTCAAGCCTGGTAAAAAAGGCACAGCAGTGCCAGTACTTTTTAAGGAAGTTAAAGAAGGCCCGCCTATCTACAAACATCCTGGTAAACTTTTACCGCTGCACGGTCGAGAGCATCCTGACTAACTGTGCCACAGTTTGGTACAACGGGTGCTCTGCGGCCGACCGGAAGTCCTTGCAGCGGGTGGTGAAAACCGCCCAGCGCATCATTGGTATCCAGCTCCCTGCCATCAAAGACCTCCAGCACAAGCGCTGTCTGTGGAGAGCTTGTAGCATCATCAGGGACCCCTCACACTGAGTCACAAACTGTTCGCCCCCCTGCCATCTGCCAAGCGGTACAGGTCTCTTCATTCTCGCACCAGCCGTCTTAGGAACAGTTTCTTCCCAGCTACTGTTAGCCTACTGAACTCTGTGTCTCGACGATAGGCTTCCTCCTGCTCTGCACATGCTACCTCATCATTATTGCCATTTGCACAATGTACACTGTCTGTACTTCTTTGCATATTCACACCTGGACACTTCATCTTACCCTTGCACTAATGCATTCCGTTTGTACTGCCAACTGCACATCTGCACTTTGTACATTGCACAACTGCACATTACTTAACCATGCCATTTGCACATCTATACACTGTACATGCTTATTGCACATTACGTAACCATGCCATTTGCACACTGTGCTTCATCTATAGGCCCATACACTGGAGCACCTGAATATTGACACACTGCCCTTCACAACATTTCTGCATAACTTTTTTGCACTGCTCTTTTTTGCACTTCTGGTTGGATGCTAACTGCATTTTGTTGTTCTGTACGCGTACTGTTCAGTGACAATAAAGTTGAATCTAATCTAAACAAGCTGTAGTCCTGATATGATTATGTTCAAGATGCAAAGTGGCAAACATTCAATGTGTAAGTAGGCTATGCATATGCATTGCATATCCCTGGGGTTCAAAACTGGGGGTGCACAGACCCCTAGGGGCCCTATGCAGTACTACACAAAGTGCAGTCCAGATAACTCTCGCGCTCGCTCTCTATACTGCACCTTTGGAAAGACAAAGCCCCTTTGCAGCTACAAGAGCCACCAATCTTCTGGTAAAGCATTCAACAAGGGTTTGAAGTGTCTTTGTGGGAATTTGTGCCTATTCAGCCAAAAGAGCATTTGATGTCAGATGATGATGGTTAACAATTGTCATTCTAATTTATCCCAAAGGTGTTCGGTGGGGATGAGATCAAGGATCTCTTGAGGTTCTCCGCACCAACCTCGTTAAACCATGTCTTTATGGACCTCGCTTTTTGTACAGGGGCACAGTCATGCTGGAACCGGAAAAGACCTTTCCCAAACTGTTGCCAGAAATTTGGAATAACCTAATTGTCTAAAATGTGTTTGTATCCTGTGGCATTACAGGCTCCTAGACACTTACGCTTCACAGTTACAGCACTTACGGTTGACCAAGGCAGATCTAGGTGGCATCCAATGACGGTGCTGTATTAAAAGTCACTAAGCTCTTCAGTGCAACCCACTGTACTGCCAATGTTTGACCATTGCAATTGCATGGCTATGTGCTGGATTGTATGAACCTGTGAGCAATGGGTGTATCTGAAACACTTGAACTCAATAATTAGAAGGGGTTTCAACATACTTTTGGCCAAATAGTGTATTTCAGTGCCTTCTGAAATTATTCAGAAAATCTCAGACCACTTCACTTTCTCCACATTTTGTTTTGTTCTTGACTACATTTATAGGTTACATAGATTTTCTTGCTATAAATCTACACATAGTTAAGCTAAATACTTTAGAAATGTATGCCAATATTTTAAGCCCCCTGAAATATCTCATGTATTTGTTAAACTTATACATGCAACAATTTAACATATTTCTGACATATGACAAAACATCTAGAAAAACCCAAGGAGATGGGCTATTCAAATGTTTAATCCCAGCCTAAGTACAATTACTGCTTAAGCTGTATTATTGTATTTTAATCACACACAATGTTCTTGGAGTGCCTGATTAATTTGCAATCATCAAAGGGATCCTTTGTCCTTTAAGCCTGATACCTATTCTGATATAACCTAAATGTATTCTGATACTGGTATAAACAAGTATGTATTTGGGCTGCATTAGTGTTTAGTTATGTGGTTCTTTGCTGAACCTAACAAATAGGCATGGAGGATAAAAAAAACAGACCATTCCAGAATCACACATTTGACAGATTATGAATTAGTGTCCGTGCTCATGCATGACATAACAATAAATTCAAACTGATTTAATGTGTATTGATGTTCCATGCTCCATTACCTATCCTGTTCAGTTTATAGAAGAACGAACTCTACAGTCCAAATATAATGGGCTTGTTTCTGAAAGACGAATGAGCCTTGGCCTACTCACCCTTGGACCTGGTGGCCCACGGATCTCTGTGAAGTTGAACAGGCCCTCTGTATCGTTCAGGAGGAGCTGAAGGTGAACATATAATTAATTGCAGTTGCAGTTTTCATAGTAAAAATGGCGTTGCTAATGTTGTTTCTTTCTACATACATCCTGCAGGTTGACGATGGTTCCTGGAGGGCCGGGAAGCCCAGGGGGACCAGGTAGACTGATCCCATCAGGGCCACACTCCCCCTGGGAGAGGGCACAACACCGTTAGGACACCCCCATGAACTCAACATAACATCCACGCCAGCCATTTAAAATGCGATGTTCACAAACACATATGCTGTATTTTATTACAATCCACTTAACAAGTTTCAGTTCCTGGAGCTGCTGGGTTATGTGACTGCTGTGTTATACTAGCTCAGCATCTGTCTGGTGCCCAACAGAAGAGGGTTCTAGAACAACCCACATCAGAGTTGGCTGGGAGGCCCTTTCTAACACGAACATGCATTACCTTCGGTCCTGGAGCACCTTTATCTCCCTTCAATCCCTGCAGTGAGACAAGCACACACAACACACATGGGGGTGAGGTTCGGGGGCACATTTCCACTTTACTGTACTATATTGGCAGGATGTTCTGGATCAATACTGACCCTGGCACCAGGAAGTCCAGCCAGGCCTTGGAGTCCCTCAGGTCCAGGAGCACCAGACTCACCCTGAAAAGAGACAGACCAAAAATGAAGAAAAGAAAACCCTGCAATGTATGGGGAACCATCAGTATCCACTAATACCAAAAGATGGTTTGAGAGAAATGCAACCAACCTTCACTGACAACCCAGGAGTCCCATCTTTCCCTTTGTCACCCTGAGTCAGAAAGCAGACAAGATAAACAACAGATAACGTTTACAACTGAGCAGATTATTTCCACAGCATAGTGACTTTCCGTGTTTGTAATCCTACCTTTGGTCCTGCCAGACCAGGAAGACCCTGCAGAAGAGAGAAGATAACCGTTATTCTCACGGAAACCCTGTGGGAGAGACAACATGCAGTACTTCAACACACACACACCCATGCTGACTCACCAAAGGGCCTTGGGCTCCTGCACCAATGAACATGTCACTTTTCCCTGATCCCTCAAGGTCCTGCAGGCACAAACATACCACGGTGTTGCATTCACAAAGAAAATATAAAACCAGACCACAGTGTGCTAGAAAACGGACTCGACAGTAGTGAACCGAAGAGCACCTCAACAAAGAACCGTCTTCCTGAGGGTCCAGGGGGGCCAGGGGGGCCTCGGGGTCCCGGGTCACCCTTCTTCCCTTCCGGACCTCTTGACCCTATAGCTCCTGGCAGCCCTGGGTCACCTGATTCCCCCTGCCAGGAATAGGACCATTGAACTGATTATGAGGAAGTCCGGATCTGACGTAACAATGACACGATCAAAAGTACACTTTGCAGCATGTACGCAGCATGATTAGGAACATAGCTCTCAATGTCTAATGAAGGGTTTTAGGTTTTGCTAAGTTCCAAGTCAGATGGTTAAAAAATACCGTAGGCCCGTTTGATCCAGATAGTCCTTGTTCACCCTATGTGAGGAACAGACACGTTAGTGTAATCAGCTAAGTTCCCTTGGAAAAATGCGAACAATACCCTCCAGAGAAACTGGACTCACCTTCAGACCTTTAGGCCCTGATGCCCCAACATGGCCAACCAGACCAGGAGGACCCTGAAAACAGCAGAGATGCAATGTCACTAATGACCTTCTAATCTTCTCATGAACAATGTGGCTGAAAATAACACATTTCTCAACCATAATAAGAACAGAAGATAAAAATATAATATTTGTTATTGTAATGAACCCAACAAAGCTAGTTTATTTTCAGTATCTTGTCTAAATAGTTTTTAACCCCAACAAAAATATAATCAATCATAGCCGCCAATTCCCACCACTGTCCCTTTAGCCATTCCTGAGGGAACAAAGTGGCACATCCAGTATAAAATAATGGGCCAGCTCGATAAATGCAGTTAGTTAAAGCCCGCATATAACAGACATACTGAAAAAGGCAGGCTCTCCCCAGTGTAGCTGGACCATGTTTGATGTATGAAGCACATACACTTGCTCAAGCTTAATGCCCATCAAGTCAGTTGAAGTCAACCTGGGTTGAAAGAATGGCCTAAAAGCATAGCCCCTGAGGACCGCATAAATGGCAAACCCAGAATGTAGAGAAAAGCTTGCTTTCCACGGGAAAATGTACCCACGAGGTCACATGCTCTTTGTTTTAACATCCTTGTGGGAATTTTGGTCCATACAAGGAAAGTAAAACATTTATACACACACAAGCACACATGCACACACACTCTTCAAAACAGTTTGTTAAATGGGTCAACTGCTGTTAAAAAAACATGGTTGTAGAGAACAGTCTGCCTTTTTATGCCTACTGGTTCAGTAAAGGAACCAGGGCAATACCTCGCCAGAACCAAGCCCAGTGGCCAACAGCCCAGAGCCAGAACTCGAGCCAGAACCCGAGTCAGAACCCGAGCCAGAACCACTAAACCAATCCTCAATCACCTGAAACAAAGGTCATGGGGGGTGTCATGTCAATCACAGCAACAGACAGGTCAACTACAAGGCATGAATCCACATATAGAGTCTAAAGAACAAATCGAGAACAGGAACATCAGCAGGTGAGAACGTAAATAAAAGCTCTTAACAAGGGAAAAAAATAGAACTCACTGGAGGTCCAGGTTTCCCAACTTGGCCGTCTTTGCCAGGTGCTCCCTGAGGACCAGGCTGTCCAGGGAATATGTCCCCTGATCTGGTGGGTCCAGGGGGGCCCGGAGGGCCGGGGGGACCAGGGGGGCCCTAGTAGGGAGAGAAGACCTACTGTTAGAACTAACACTGTATAGCGGGCTCTGCCTGGGATGACATCGCTTTAGCACTGCACAGCTGATTCATATAATGGACTCATCATCAAGCTTTCTATTCTATCTATTTCTATTCTATTCTATCTATTTCTATTCTATTCTATCTATCAAGGTGCACCAAGAGAGGCCCCAAGACTGAGTTTGGGAAACCTTGTGGATTGGACCTGTGAACAAGAGATGGTCGGAAATACACCACCACCTGCTGGAAAAAGGACACCATAGCACGCGTTCGACAGTGCCTAAACTCAACCAGTCTGATCTACCAAGCCTATAGAAATATAAGATCAGGCTGTAACTAAGAGGACTCAGATATTTTAAAATTTTATTTGGAAAAACAAAAATGGAACCGACAGAGCCGAACTGTCTTACTGTAATACGTTCTGTATCATCAAGGTCCCCAAAGCCAGAGCTGATTGCATCCTCTCCATACTGCAATTCAAAGGAGAAGAGATCATTACAGGTGAACAGTCAGACGCTCAACCTAATCAAATAGCCAAGCTCCTCCAAAAGCCACTGTTCCAAAATAAGGATCTTTGATTCAGGTGTGAAGTGTGGAAGTTTGTTTGGGGAGTGGGATGCACTGCTCTGTCTCTTTCAACAGGTTAGAAACAATTTAGTCTTATTTTGTTATCTAAACCGATGATTTGTATGAAAAAAGGATGGAAAATGTGACTTGAGTTTTTTTAGTGTTCGGGCCTTAATTTATGTTTAATAGAATTTCTAGTTTGTTTATCAATCTAGACACAATACCTACAATGACAAAGTGAAAACAATTAGCTTTTATAAAAAATCATATCTGATGTACAAAAGTATTCAGCAAATTTCTGAGTGACCCCAAACTTTTGAACGATGTTGACGTGTCATTTGATCACCAGTGATTGATACCCACCGGCACACTGTGCGATCTGAGGGGCCCGGGGGGTCCGGGGGGGCCTGGAGGCCCTGGTAAGCCAGTTCCCGGGTCCCCCTTTACCGGAGAGGGAACAGGGTGAAACTAACAGCCTGTCACACACACATATAGTATACACATTCTTCTAACACATTTTATTACTGTACCTTTTCCCCTTTACCTCCAACCTCCCCAGCCAAGCCTGGGACACCTTGAGGTCCTCTAAGTCCCTGTAGGGATTAGGAAGTATCTGAAAATACAGTATTTTGGTATTGTATGATAGTACAGTACCGAGACAAGATTTACTTACAGGGCTTCCATCTTCACCCTTACTTCCCTGAAACACACACAAACAAATGTTATATCCTTTAAATCTTGTCAAGTGAAAGTCCTAGAAACACCACCAAACATTTACTACTATCACAGAGTAATGGGACCTTATGACGATGTAAAACTCACTAGCTGTCCATCCTTCCCTGGCACCCCTGGGGCCCCTGTTGGACCTGCATGCCCCTGAGGGCTCCTGGGTCCTGGCTTGCCGTGTCCAGAACTATTATCCTCAGAGAGAGCAGGGGGCCCCGGGGGACCAGGAGGACCCATATGCCCAGGATCTCCTTGCTCTCCTTTCTGTCCATGGCTAAGAGGCCTTCCCTGAACATTAGCACCAAGAGGAACATTTTGTACGAAAAAAGTAATTACATATGGAATAACAGTAATGATATTAAACAAACCATGATTTGAGAAAGGAAAGGTCTAAGCTTTAACTTACATCCCTTGATCTTTGGCCTGGTTCCTCCGTCTGCTTCGGTCCTGACAGTGAGAAACAGAACCCAATATAAATAAGTTGATTTGCTTATTGAACTAATGGGGAAAAGGTTATGTATTACACTAACTATGTCAGCCAATGAGAGACAGAGTTAAAACTGATCTGAGGAAAATCCCAAGACTATTTATAGAAGTTCTTGGCAATTGAAATCACGTATTCATGTAATTCTATTATATGAACAGTTAAGAAAGAGAATAAAGAACCTGCCTTTCCCAACTTGGAGCAGCTTTTCCTGATGAGCCTGCTCTGTGACAGTCAGGTGACCCGAGTACTCATCAAGCTCCATGTCTGGAGACTGTGTGGGCGGGGCCTGCACTGGCCGACTCACCAGGTCCACCAGCTGGAGGGGGAACAATTATGGAGAGAAACTGTGTAAAGGAGAAAGTGCAGAACTATCCTTGTCGCTCTTAAGATTGGTTTGCGATTTAACACTAGCTTCTAAAAGCGTCCTACAACAGAGCTTGTGTAAATGAACCAGTCAACATAATGTGTTTACCAATTTCTGTTAACCTGTTCTCCCTAATCCTTGTGTCTTTTACCAGAGTCTCTTTACTATGGCCTGTTTGCTAAAGTATGGTTAGTATGCTCTATTTACAATAATGAATAAAAAAAAAATATTTGCTGACTTTTGCCTTAATTGTAATTTCCTGTTTTTTTGAAAATACAGAAAAACAGAAAAATTCACAATTTAGAGATCCCAATAGTCCTGTGTAGAGACAAGTTAAATGTTGACCCAAAACTATAATGGTGAAATCCTGCCCAGATACTACCTCCATCCCAGGGACATAGGCCAAGCAATACGTGGAGGAGGATTCCCCTAGTTGCCACCAACGCAATTTCTGGTAGGGGGTGGCTGGATCCCAGTAAAGGTCTACATCTGAGGCATGTGTTTAATGGAATTGACAGTAGACATTCAACGTATTGTAGGGCTAGCCAATCTCCCTGTTGAGCTATTGGAACAGAGCATAAAAACCTACCTGTTCTGTAAAATGCTAACTTCCTATACTTTATTGGTAAACCATTTAAAAGTAACTAATTACAGTTACTAGTTAAGAGTTCCCATAAAGTAAAGAGCTACGTTTCTGAGTTACTTGCTGAAAAAAGTATGGTGTTAAGTTACTTAGTTACTTTAACATAAGCCCCTTTTCTATATTATTGTGTTGGTCACTTATGCCCAGAAGGCTCAGATTTAATGGGACGACATATAATTACATATTCATGTATTGAAAGGTCAGTGTCACTCAACAGCCTAAAACATTATTCTATCCATCATTTGCATTGCAAGTGCCTCCACATTTTCATGCTTATTATAAAGCCTGTGTGTACAGACATCTATACTAGATCAATCCATTGTGGTGAACAATGAGGAACAAACATAAAATCTGCAGCCTTGTACACAGATGAACACACCTTATCAAAAAGAAAACTGCTATTTGAAATCTCTTAGCAATAATTTTCATAATCCATTAATGTTTCATGACTCGATAAAGAGATGAATAATTGCTAAATCATATTTTGAAATGATTCTCCGCTACCTTTGGTCACGTGGAAGAGCCACATGTTTACCAGTTTTTAAGACAACTACTCACCCAAGGATATTACATAGATATACGCTCCCCGTGCTAAAACACAAGGACATTACATGGATATACCCTCCCCGTGCCAAAACACAAGGACAATACATGGATATACCCTCCCTGTGCCAAAACACAAGAACATTACATGGATATACCCTCCTTGTGCCAAAACACCAGGACATTATATGGATATACCCTCCCTGTGCCAAAACACAAGGACATTACATGGATATACCCTCCTTGTGCCAAAACACAAGGACATTACATGGATATACCCTCCCCGTGCCAAAACACAAGGACATTACATTGATATATCCTCCCCGTGCCAAAACACAAGGGATATGAGTTTTTGTTTTGTATGTTGTACAGTGTACAGTATGTTCGCGTTAGAGATCTATGCCATAGGGTATATGTTTCTGTTAGAGATGTATTCTGTAGGGTACATGTCTCCGTTAGAGATGTATGTTGTAGGGTACATGGATCTGTTAGAGGTTTAAGGTATATGTAGTTGGGTAAATTTTTCTGTCAGATCTGTGTGCTGTAGGATACCTGTTTCTGTCAGAGCTGTACATTTTAGGGTACATGTTTCAGCTAAAGGTAGCGAACATGGTTCAGTAAGAGTTTATGTTGTAAGGTACGTGTTCCTGTAAGAGGTTTATTGTAGGGTGCATGTTTCTGAAAGAGGTATATTTTGAAGGGTGCATGTTTCTGTAAGAGGGGTATGTTGTAAGGTACATTGTTCTGTAAGAGGGGTATGTTGTAAGGTACATTGTTCTGTAAGAGGGGTATGTTGTAAGGTACATTGTTCTGTAAGAGGTTAGGTTGTAGGGAACATTGTTCTATAATAGGTTAGGTTGTAGGGAACATTGTTCTGTAAGAGGGGTATGTTGTAAGGTACATTGTTCTGTAAGAGGTTAGGTTGTAGGGAACATTGTTCTGTAAGAGGTTAGGTTGTAGGGAACATTGTTCTGCAAGAGGTTAGGTTGTAGGGAACATTGTTCTGTAAGAGGTTAGGTTGTAGGGAACATTGTTCTGTAAGAGGTTAGGTTGTAGGGAACATTGTTCTGTAAGATGGGTATGTTGTAGGGTATAACATTTTATCAGGTTGAGAGACTCAAAGTCCAGTGGTGGGAGGATGACATGGAATGTGAAGCACTCCTGTAACTGAAGACAGAGAGACAACAAAAGCAGTGTTTTCCCAAGGGAATGTAATTGCAGCAACGCGTCTGGGTTCACTTCCTATTGACAGGAACATGGGGGTTAGCCACGTTCCTTGGAAAAACATCTATTGCTTCAGCCAGACAAATAAATCAAAGGCCATGTAAATGACAAATTTTAGCTCCCCAAAAAAGTAATGCGTTTTGACAGAACATTGGTACAGATACTGTATACTGAGGTGTGGAGCAAAGGTTACTTAACTAATTTCTGTTTAAAGAGCACTGAACCTGCCTAAAGGATTACATTCTCTTCGACGTACAATACCTGCTGTGCTTTGTATCAACATTGCTTGAACACAATGATTCAGATAAAATTAGTGCCTCTACAAGTCAAAGACTGTTGACCAGTAAAAGATTGGTCCAAACTGTTCCTTTTGTTGTGTTGCCTAGACAAAACAGTGCTTTGGTGTCTGAGACGCTCTCTGAATATTTGTCTTTGAAGCTGTCCTGACATTCTTTGTCTCGCTCCCACCCACCCAGCAGTCTCTGTCTCTCTCCCACCCACCAAGCGGTCTCTGTCTCTCTCCCACCCACCCAGCGGGCTCTCTCCCACCCACCTAGCGGTCTCTGTCTCTCTCCCACCCACCTAGCGGTCTCTGTCTCTCTCCCACCCACCCAGCGGTCTCTGTCTCTCTCCCACCCACCAAGCGGTCTCTGTCTCTCTCCCAACCACCCAGCGGTCTCTATCTCTCTCCCACCCACCAAGCGGTCTATGTCTCTCTCCCACCCACCAAGCGGTCTCTGTCTCTCT
>JACXGK010009490.1:0-19894 GCA_016801125.1 Novumbra hubbsi
TATCTTACGGAGTTACTGACAGAGTGATTAAGTAGTTAAGTAGTAGTGGTTAAGGACGCGAACTGTCACTGCCATCGACGAAACAAATGAGGCGTTAGAAATTGGCTACAAGTTTTAATAGCTACATTATTGTCTCAAGTAAAACTGTTGGTGATAATTTAGCGATGTACGAATGGCACAGACAACAAACGTATTGCTTTAGTTTTTTTTTTATTTACATAGCAAAGTTCACATCGCATAGTTGTTGGCTATTTAACTGTCATGGTTTTCATTATAGGTACCCCTGTGGTAATTAGCTGGCCAACTACGGACTTAGTTTCGAGAACTGTGGCGTTTCAAATAATATATTTGACAATACTGAAGTAAACAGACACCACATATTTACTCATGTATCTACCCATGTATCACGCCATTTATACACTACTAGTTGTTAAAATACCGTCGTGGTTAAAGACACAATCTGCCTCATAGAAAACCGTGGATGGGAAATACATTCATCCCTTCTAATTGTGGGCGGGTAGAACTAGGCTTGGCTGGTTCCGCTAGGATACCGTTTTCTGTACCGCCAAAATATATATGTTTCACAAGTATTGTGAAACACTACTGTCCACTATTAATACTAATTCATTATGGACATTGCTCCTTTTAGACGCTCATCAATGTCCAGTTGTGAATACGTTTTGTTTTTATATAAGTACCCTTTATCTAAACTCTGTCCTCAATCCCTTCTTCTAGCCTGAGGAAGAAGAAACCGATCGGAAGAAGGTATCATATGCTTTGTAGACAGTGATAATTAGTGCCTCAGACTAAACTCAGATTGAACAAATTAGTAAATTCAATTAAAATTTTACTGGGCAGTATTATCACTTCACAGAGGTGTTCCACATGTGTGACCAACATTTTTAATTCCAAGTCCAACTAACATTTTCATTCTAATCTGATTTACAAAATACAATCAGACAAAAGGAAAGAAATAAGTTCTGTGTGTGTTTTATGTTCATTCACATTTTGAGTGTGTTCTGTTTTTTTTTATTCATAACGATAATGTGTGATTAATTAATGGATTAACAAGTGTAACATGCAATAGTTGAATAGCTAACTATGATTGCTGGAGAAAAATGTCAAATTGAAACCATCTCTACTTTCCAGCCCAAAGCATCCACCCAGGCGGATGTCGGCACCAAGCCAACCCCGACCTCAGCTGGTCAGGCTGTGATGAACGAAGCAGACCCCAACAGGGCCAAGGAGTTGACACTAGCTGTGGCCGACCAGGTAAGACTGATGGCTGTAGAGAGTTACAGAGAAAACAACTAAAGCAAATGAACAAAGAGGCTGTTAAGTCTGAGGCATTCAGCCCTCTCCTCAAGGACCCCCACCTGTTCAAAGTATTTGTCCAGCCATCACACCAGATTAGAAACATGGGGGTCCCAGAGAAGAGGACGGATTACCTATATGGGAGAAAACGTCATCATGTGAATGGTTGTGACCTCCTGAGCCGAAGATAACATGTTTGTGTGTTTATATAGATTTAAATAAATCAATACCTACGAGTGTATATAGTGTAGAGATTTACTCTACCCGTCCCTTAATATGCCTCTTTCCGTCTCAGGGCGAGAAGGTCCGGACGCTGAAGGGCCAGAAGGTGGAGAAGGCCGTGATAGCGGTGGAGGTGTGCAAACTACTGGAACTGAAGAAGCAGTTAGCCCTGGCCGTGGGCAAGAACCAAGAACCTGAGCAGACAAAAGGCCCCAAGAACACACAGCCTGCCCCGAGCCCAGCCCCTGCTGCCCTGGCTGTGGGGAACCAAGCAGACCCCCAGAGAGCCAGGGACCTGACGCTGGCTGTGGCCGAACAGGTGAGACGGGGCTCGTGGCAGCGAATTAGTGACGCATTTAATATTTAAATAGGAAATACTCACTTCACCCAGTCACTCTCTTTGACCGTTCACGTGATCAAGCATGTAATGTCATTATTCTTTGTATGCGGGAAAAAATGCTTTAAGACAAATGCGTCAATAATTTTATCCCTGATCCCTAAATCAATACATAATCACGATGTGCAACCAATATCTTTTAATTATTAGGCATTGAGGACATCTTCCAAAGGACACTTTCCCAGTTCTAAACCTCCCAATCAATTGCAAAACCACAATGTTTATTGTTTATAGATGCCAGACAGTTAATTATGGATTCTTGACAGTTTTCATCATAGGTTGACACTTATATTCATATTTGAACCATTGGCTGTCTAGTTTGTATCAGTGCCTATTGGTGACGAGAACATTTGGTTCCTCTTAACGTACAAAGTTTCACCGCAGCCTCAGTAGTAACTCCAATCCTGTGTTGTTCACTTGTTGAGCATTGTGCTTGCAACGCCAGGGGGGTTGGTTTGATTCCCATAGGGGGAAGAATTTAAATCTGTACTAACGTTTGCCGTTCTGGATAAGAGTGTCTGCTAAATGACTTACATGTCAAGTTTAAGTACAACTGACTCAACCTTAACCATGAAGCCCTGAACGGGTTCACGCCAGATGTGTTTGTCTGGGCTGCCTCATGTTGGCGGAAGGGGAAGAACTTGAACACACTCTCATGCCTCATGCCGGACCCTGCAGAGGTCTGCCCCTTTTACAGACTAAGTGAAGGGGCATTTCAGTTATTCATTTACTACTTGGTTCTGACATGTCCAGCTTTAAGGATTAATATGCCTTGCTAGTAAATGATTTACTCCTTGATTAAACCAATGCTTCAAATTTCGTCCCCTAGCATTTCGGAGTAATTTATGTAATGGTTTGTCAGCTAAAAATGGGAAAATGTCTCTATATCAGGGGAAAAGGTTGTTAATGATTTTAGCCTACTGATTATGATATTATCGTTCTAGTCAATGAGTTTGGTGTTTAATAAAAAATAACTACCCCAAAACCACCTCTTCTATTCACGCCTCTTTCCTCCTCAGGGCGAGAAGGTGCGGATGCTAAAGGGTCAGAAAGCAGAGAAGGCGGCAATAACCACAGAGGTGGCCAAACTACTGGATCTGAAGAAACAGCTGGCCCTGGCCGAAGGCAAGAACCCCGAACCAGCCCTTACGAAAGGCAAGAAGAAGTGATCTGGCCTGAGAAAGGGAAGTTAAGGGAACTACGTTGAATTAACACTGAAGAATGGGATCAAGATTTACACAAAACACATGTATGTCAATGACTGGATCGAGGACATTGTGGCAGAACTCTGGTATAAAAAAGGACTATAGTATGACAGACCAACGGATGTGTCAGTAGGAAGGATCAGAAAGCAAGACCAGTAAAGGGAAAAACTGCTACAGATTGTCTGAATATTTCTACATTTTTGTACTTTGGTTCTTGAAGCCTGGAGGAAACCTGAGTGATTGCGGCTGGCGTTTACCATTCTGCCTTACCACACCACGAAGTATAATAAAATGGTAATGGTAGGTTGGAACCGCCAGGCTTATCTGAACAGGTCCATTTAGGATCAATGTCATGTTTGAGAGCATGTGTAATAAAATAATATTGTTATTAAAATGTAATGTTTTTTCTCATTCCTCATTCACGTTTATTCAAATAAATACAATTTGCTACAAGTAACTTTTTGTGGACAATTACATTTCATTTGGAACATTTTATTAAAAACCCTAGCAAAGCTGGAATAGCTTTTTAACTTTCTAAATTTAAAATAATTCATTGTTATCTTAATGCGTGCGTCAAACAACTTTCTCTCTGCCATAAATAAGTTAAAGAAATATTCCAAGACAAAACTCTTTTAATGATTTATTATCAAATTTGAGCGTACAATAGTTAAGTTACTAACAAAGCAAATACAATGCTTTATGAAAAAACTAAAATGATCAACATGCATGTATGTTTCCTCTAGTTCCGCCACTAACCAACACACATTTAACAATAAACCACCAAATGAATATGGGTACAGTCATTCATGTATAGATAAATGTATAGCTGGGTATAATAGAGGATTATATAAAATATATATTTATCAGGGTAGAGCTCTACATTGTAAATATACCTACCACAAAATTCAATACATTTGATAGAAAAGATCAGCGCATAAAGAACTGGGTCCTGTGTGTAAAACTATGCAGACACACACACTCACTCTAAGGCTGCAGCGGGTTATAGAAAAGTAGAAATTGATAAACTTCCAATCATCATTCTCACACCTCTCTGAATACGGACTGGCAAACTTTCCTGAGCTCCACATTTCCGCAAATATTTTCTGTTGGCCTCTGTTAACCTCCTTAGGACTGATCTTAAAAGGTGAGCAGATATTTGACAGCCCAGTACCCAATTTGATTGTGCTATGTTTCACTAGAAACTGCCCAGAACTCAGTCTGGTTGAACCAGGTTTACATATGTAATGGGATGACCATGAAATGCTTCTTCTGCGTATAACGGATAAGTCTAACACTTCATTTTAATTTTTTTTGTTACTTACTATAAGGTGATACATTCATATTTCCATATTATAGATATTATTTTAGAAGATATACTGTATAGTTTTGACTCCTAAAATGTTTGCTCTAGTTGGCTATACTAAGATCACAATACACATCATAGAATTGCAATATACTTACATGAAATCGCAAGACATTTAGAAATATGGAATTGCAATACATTCAGGATCACAATACATAAGGCAACTTAGTATTGTAATATTGTATTGTGAGGTCTAGTAGTTGGTCATGATTGCTAGGGAGCTTTTTCTTTAGTAATCTATACTGACCCCCGATTAATTAACTGGATAAACCTACTCATCCCTACATCCTACAAATCATTACGCTGAAAAAAATCCCAATCAGATCTGCTTTTGGTAGCGCAGGTAGCAGAACTCTATTTTCGGCGTTTTGCAACGGAAAGACAAATTATTTTGTTTTTTCCCTTCAATGCCAAATTACGACGGAATACGCAATGCTGGTTTTGACCGTTGATTACCAATGGTCATCGACCAATCCTTCCAAATGATTCTCAAGTTTTGAAATTGACACAGATGCCCTGAATTAATTGAATCAACATTTCTAACCAACTGGTTTACCAGACTGGATAACTAAGAAAATAAATATTTGTAACAATGACAGAAAAAGGCTTTTTAAACTGGAAAATCCAGCAAGTCCTCACTTGATTCTTTCCATTTGACGCTTAATGAACGCCACGCATGCGATGCTTGATTGGTGTCAACTGTGAACAGTCTTCAGATATGTGCTTCCAATAATTCCCTTTTCCATCTTCCCCAATATGTTAACTAAACATATCTAATCATCCTCCTGACATCATTCTGAACCCCTACTGAACCCACGTGTCTGAATGAGCGCAATTCCCCCATTCACGCACAGCTTCTGGTGGGCGTACTGTGAACAGTGATTATCTAGTTCAAAGATGCTTCCTGACGTTCAGCCCTACTTGTATACGGTACTCAAACCCCTTAACACAGGGCATTTGCACAATCTTTCTCATTTGCTACGTTCGCCGCAATACTGCAGTTGCCACAGTTCAATCTCTCTGGTTTGTCCTCGACTTTGCCATTTCATTTCTTTCTTTCTACCTTCTTCCTCTCTTATAGTGGTTTCAATCACTTATCAATAGAGTTCCTTCTAGAAACATGCGTGCATCTTTGGCGTCTTTCTGGAATAGCATTTCATGGTCACCCCGGTGTTCTCCCTTTGCTGCAGACCCACGGTTCTAAACGTTCATGATTTCTGTCTAGTTTTCTTTAAACCCTCACTTCCTGGTGTTCACCTGTCTCTAAACCAGGGGTCTCCAAACCGTTCCACGGAGGGCCGAGTGTCTGCAGGTTTTCACTCTCACCTTGTACTTGATTGGTTAATTATGTCACTGATTGGTTAGGTCTACCTGGAACCTACCTGGAACCAATTTACAGGAAAAAACGAAAACCTGCAGACACTCGGCCCTCCGTGGAACGGTTTGGAGACCCCTGCTCTAAACCCTCACTTCCTGGTGTTGACCAGTCTCTAAACCCTCACTTCCTGGTGTTGACCAGTCTCTAAACCCTCACTTCCTGGTGTTGACCAGTCTCTAAACCCTCACTTCCTGGTGTTGACCAGTCTCTCGATCAAGGCTTTGCGTGTCCTCTGCACCTCCTCGCCAAGACGATCAATCTCCGCTTTCAACCTCTCATTCTGATCGGTCAGCTCCTGCACCTTCCGCTCGTTCTCCTGCTCCCTCTCCCTCCTGCTCTTCTTGGCGGACGACGAAGAGGAGGATGAGCGCGAGCCGGACGAGGGGAAGGACGGCGAGTGGCCCCTTTTGCGCTTGCCTTGCCGGGGCGAGGAGAACGCAACACTGTTGGGTGAGGAGACGGGGGAAGACGGGGGTGAGAAGTTGAGTGAGGGGGAAGGAGAGGTAGAGGAGGTGCAGGAGGCAGAGTCTGGGACGCAGGGGTGTTCCTCCCCCTCGCTGGCGGAGGGAGAGGCGGACGGTTGGACATCGTCGGCGTGAGGATGTTGGTATTGGTAGCCGCCGCCAACCACCATGCCAGCGGTGTCCAGACCTCCGTCGCTGAGCAGCTGGAAAAACTCCGGGGGCAGAAGGTCTCCACTTCCTGAGCCTCCTCCATCCCTCCCTCGGTCCCCGTCCGCTGGCCTCTCGGTTTTCTCCTCGACTGGACTCAGACAAGAGGAGTTGGAGGAGGATGTAGTGGAGGAGGTGTGTTGAGGCATATGGGTAGGAGGCTCCTCCAGGACAGTCACCCTCTGGACACCCTCGCCGGAGCCCCATGCCTGCCCTCCGAACCCAACGCCAGCTCCGTCTGTAAGCCACGTCAAGGAGCAGCTTTCCAGAACGTCCAGGAACTCCGGCTCTTTCTACGAAGACAAAAAGACGAGAAACAAAAGAAAGTGGGCAGTTAGAAAGAAGGAGATGGAAAAGAAGATTGAAGAAACAAACAGAAGAGAGGGAGAGAAATTGAACATGACACGTTAGGGACTAGTAATGTCAAAGCCGCTTCTTCCAACCGCACTGTTGAAAGAGTTGCGTCATGAAGGCAAGAGCAGACGAACTGTGGCGTTACAAGCATTGGATGAAAAGACCGAACGCATCAAGGAGATTGTCAATCAGCCGGTTACCGTCACATCGATCAAAACCATTAAAAACATTTATACACAAACAAACATCACAACTAACCTCTGAGCAAGGAGGGGCACGAGGCAGTTTGGCCCCGCCCGAGTCTGATCCCAGTATATCCTGCAGGTCCTCATACCACGCCTCCAACTCTGCACCACATAGCGGCCCCACTCCAGGGGGGTACGGAGGGGGCAGGTGAAGCCACTCGGCAGTCATCGTTCTGGTCTCTTCCCTCCGTCAATCAGTCGTACAGATAGTCTTCCACAGCCACACGCTGGTACACACTGGACCTGGACAAGCGGTGGGAAAATATGGAGTCGGCTTTAAAATCGTACTGAGGGAGGAGGGTGCGCTTTTTTTTTTTTTTTTTAAGAGTGATGAAATAATTATTTAATATTTGGTGTGAACAGTCATCGTACACTAGGCTAGACATCGGGATCGACATGCCAATGACCAAGGGGAAAGCAAGGTGGTAGAGTGCTTTAATGGAAACGACTATGTTAACACAAGTCATATCTCCTAATCCATTGTTGAATAAGCAGAAGTAATTAAGTAATATTTCTAATTTCTATATTGTGTGAAATACTTTTAATGAAACTGTAAAAGAGTGACACTTGGTGGAGAAGTGGGTGTACTGCATTAATCAATTGACGATACTGTGATACAATGGCAAAAAACTATTTAAAGTAATGCCTTCATTTGAAGCATGTTTAATTAAATTTAATATAAATATTATTAGATGGACTTGATGTCTATCAACAAAACATTAAAATATTCAGTAAAAGTACAAATAAAATATTCTGAAGAATGAATAAGGAAATCCAATTCACCCTTTGAATGTCTCTTATAATCAAGTCTGGCAATTTGGTGTCGGTGATAATTTGTCCCAACAAGTCTAGAAAGAAAACATTTATTAGATCAATTATTATTACTCCAACACAAACACACATAAATAATACAGTGTGTCAAATTGTAAAACATTTGTTGAAGGAACATACACCTATATTGAAAAGAGATCAAAGCTGTTACACTCAACTTGATAAACAACCTGGCAACCATATACTGGTAAAAAAAAAAGGTTGAAAACTGGGCCTGTAAAATGATTTTACGTAATGGCTAAATTGAGCCGATAATTACCGAATTTGAAAACTACTGTACTATTGCTTCACATTTTCTGAGGATTAATGTTTTCTGAGAAAAATCACAACAGAATCAGGTCATTGATTTTCTGATGTAAACAAAGACTATATGTGAGCTCTAGGACGCCCCCAGTCTGTCAAGCTCTACAATGAGCAATATTTGTAAAACATCCGTCCCTAAGCGTGGAGTGTTTTATATTAGCTCATGAAGAAAAAAAAAAAAAAAACATCGGCATACAGTCCTCCAAAGACAACGTATTTTTTGGTGGTGGGATATTGAGATTTATCCTTGATGTTTAATAGTAAAATTGGGTTAAACTTTGAACCCTCTTGCCGAACACAGGAAATACCTGGCTGTCTGACCACAATGCAGCTGTCCGGGAAAAGCAGGTAGGCAAAAGTCAATAAATGCAGCCCAACAATACATTTCCATAATATCTATTTTCTATAGTCTATTCTTTGACTACAACTACCGTTATTTATGTTACTGTGAATTGAATGCTGTTTCTGGATGTGGTTAAGTGAGCAAGCTCTACATCCAGCCAAGGCATTACGTCATGGAATCAAAGTACGGGACGAGCGAAACAAAAGCCAGGGTGAAAACGGACACCTCCAATGGGTACATGCGACTGGGATGGAAACAAAGCCTTTCTGTTTTACAGGAAGATTAATTCAAACCAAAACAACAACTTGCCAATGCAACTACTTTTTTATTTGTGTTTAAGCAACTATCAAAATAACACATACGATCTGGATGCATGTTATATATTTTTTAATTAAAGTGTTTTTATTACAGTAAATTAGCAGTAGAGAAAACAGACCAAAGTTTACGTAAGCCTTTGACAGCCCAGCTGTCACTCTGATGTCAAACCTCGGAGAGTTCGGTCGAGAGAACCAAACTTAAGTCAAAGTCAAATAAGCAGATACATGCCACCCTAAATCTTGTTTAAAAATATAACAAATGTCAATTATAATTGACTCACCAACTGCTCTCCTAAAACAGACATGGGAAAGTTGCCAGAATAATCACGTTCCTTCTTTCTAAACGAGATTGCCATAGACGATCAGCTGCCAACTTAAAATGGAACTCCTTAAGTCACTAAAAGACATTCAACAACTCCGATAATTGTATAAAATGCACTTACCCTTTTCCTTTTATTATTTCGCTTTCTTGTCTGTCTTGGATTCGGAGTATGTATGTATTTTAGTTGAGATTGGTGATAGCTCATGTTAACCATTGTTCAGTTTAGGATACTGAATGTGAATTTTCGGAAACTCCCGGTGATCTTTATATAGGTGGACGCCAACCGAACACTATAATAGGAATGGGTTTTGCACAACCTAACGACATTTAGCTGATGATGAAATTACTGACACCCAGATGGTCCAATCATAATATACACGCTGCATTATTTTGCTTGGTGACATCCAATGCGTAAATCTCGTCTCCAGTAAAGGCGGGTTCTAAATAAGCTTTGCTGGTTGTCTCCATCTGGGTAGTTTGTGTGACATGAAGTTGTGATGCAGTCATAAGACGGTCAGGACGAATTTGGGGCGTAAGGGAGTCACATGAAAGGAATGATGCAATGCTTGGCAACCAATTTCTAGTCGGAGATAAGACCGGGAAAACCAGCGCATGTTTTATTTAACAGGCTCTCTCTGGCTCTAACAAAAATCTAAAAATACACTTATGCAAGAATATTTTAGAATGTCTAAGCAAAGTTTTTTTTCCTCACACATATTACACTATAGGCTATTTGTCATTTATTTTCAATAAATGATATAAGCAAGTGAAAAGAATAATACGATTTTAAAGAGCAAGTGCGATTCAATTTACGGAATACCTTTTATGTAAATCCAATAATTTAGTATTTTTTTATTTTACATGTAGACAAATCTATGTATTGCTCCCATAATGTTCCAATAATTCTATTGTCTCTATTTGTGCGCAACAATAATTTTCTGTGGGCGAAAGTGTCAAATTGTGCATTCAGTGTAATGTTATGTGATGCATCGATGTTCGACTGGTATCCCATGGTTCTCTGTACAAAATGTGTCCGATGTTTCTAAAGACTGGTCTCATGCAAGTTTTAACCCAAAAGGAATTCTCAATTAAAACAATGACATAGCCTTTGGTGACAGGCTATCTTGTTCAGATTTTATTTGCGAATATTTTTTAAGAGTGCGTTATTGTAATTCTGATATTTATTTCAGAAATAAATATTATTTTTCCCCTGTGTGGGAGAGCCGTTGCGCGCTATAAAAAAATATCACCACGCTTTAATTCAGCGCGTCATGAAAAAGTTCCTAAATTGGGTGTTCCCTACAACTCTTCTAAGCTACAACATCGTTGATGATGTCTACATGCTACACGTGTTCATGATACAATACAATAACTAACAACGTCAATTTTTTTGGTTTAACTATTTAAAACCCACACCTTAATTATTTCTATTATAGTCTTTTAACGTTATTTAACAACTGCAATTTCATCCCTTGACATCAGGGTTAGTGGTGAAACAACGTGGCACACAGACAAGTGTTTAAAGGAATGGTGCAACAACATGCGCAGTTTACCAGCCTAGCAACAGCGCAAACTAGGATGAGACGCGTCGCGTGCGGTAGTAGCGAATAGAAAGCTCAACGTGCTGTCTCCAGGACCAGGGTTAAAGCGCGCGAGGAGCCTCGGCTACACGTCACTACTTCAGGGGCTGTTGCTGAGTAGTTGAGCGGAACACTTGCTGCCTAATGTTTATTGAGTCCCGTCGTGTCGTGTGTGTATTGTATTCATTAGTGGGATAGAGGACACCGTGTATTGTTGCCACATTATTGACACAGGCTAGTTGTTCTTTACCTCTCTGGGAATAGGAAGTATAGCAACAGCGTTTCATAAAAGCAAAACACAAATGTAGTCAACACCACAATAGTATTCTCTAATTGACTAGTACAGTAAAAACATACTCATTTAATAATCATACGCCTAATACAAACGGAATAACATAATATAGCCTAACATTGCTGCTCAAGATGTAGACAAAAACAAAACTAGGCAATGTTATTCACAAGATAATTAAAAGCCCTTCTAAACCACTGTACGAAATTAACGAACTACACCCAGACAACAATTAACTTTAAGTTAGATGTCATATATTTGTATTTTTAAAAGGTTTTAGGGGCTAGTAGGTTTGTTTTTTTAGGCTTAGAGTGATTATCTGTAGGCTACATTAATGTTGAAACTGAACGTAATTTAAGAGTTCCGTCAAAGAAAAAGAAATCTGGATCACAAGTGTTTGCCAGTATTTATAAATGGACCAGAAATACACATGTCCAAAGAGATTCTGATAGCAATTCGTATACGAATCAAATGTTTTATTTATTATAGCAAATGATAAAGCAAAAACAACCGCTCAAGTCCACGGATCAGCACCGAGAACGGCTCCAAGAAGTCCTATGTAAATAGCGACAATTTATGTGCATTGTCAAGGGGGAAAAAAATTTAAACGTTCATCTCAGCGAACATGCATTCCAGGAAGAAAACTCACAGTTTTAAATAACTACTTGACTTTGAATTTGGTGCCAATTAGACCCCAAGAAAATGCAGACGAGAATGAGGCGAATAGTCTACCCACACCGACCTAGAGAGCTGAGAAGGCATTGAACAGGAGCCTCGTGGACCACAGGATCTCTGGGTACACAGAGCACAGTATACGTAAATGTCGAATACAATTTAGTATGTCGTTACGCTTAGTACTGCAACTAGCGTCGGTGAAGCCCTGGAATCCCTCAAATAGTTGGTTAAAATCCATGGACACGTTTACACTCAATACAAAGCTAACTTCTACTAGACTAATATTTTCCTTGCACAATAGCCTAAGGATGAGGTTACCTTTATCCAGTAGGTTAAGCAAATTTTTAGCAAAAGTTCATTAAAATGTTTAACATACCAAATTCTAGTGTGCTGGCATCTAACATAACTAAATTGAGTATCCCTACACACAAATCCCTTTTACAGTTTTTCTGAATTGCTAAAACACTAAACCCCATTCTCTGAACTAAATTCTCAGTGGCCTAAACCAATTTGTCGAATCACTCACTCTTTTGGCAAAACCTTAAACAAATGCATATAGTGAATGCCATTTCTAAATTGCATTCACTCTGTTTGCAAAACTCCGAACACACTTCTCACTGCCTAAATCACATTTCACACTGTGGTGCACTTATGTGTTTAAAATGGCAAACACAAGTGGCAAAAGCTAAACACAACTACAACACAGTTGTCATTGTTTACACACAATGATTCAAAATAGTGCACACTTGTTTCGAGTGATGTGATCAAACCAATTGTAGAGAATATAACTGAGTTCAAAGTACACAGGTGACACAGGTTGGAGGCAGAGCAGGATGAATTAATCTCTCGTTGACTTCGATTATGCAGTTGATCAACATTTTTTTGTTTTGTTTATTGTATTGTGATTTTCATGTAGTTTCCTTTGGTCATTGGGCTTTTGCATAGTGGACTACTGCATTTGTATCCCACTGCTGGTATACAGACATTCAATACTGAATGACTTTCACCAGTATTTTCACTGAACAAGCTGTGATTATTAGACTTTTTATTGCAAAATTTGTTTACTATTCACAATTACAAAAATCTGTGTCTACATGCCCTGCATGCTGTGTTCTCCAATTTCTCATGTAGTGTCTAATGAATGCTCTGAAGTGTTTATATTTTGACTGGCTGTGTTAACGATCTAAAAGCTACGTGTGATTTCGAGAACAGAGTTAATTTGGAGGCGAGTGTTTGATTTTGACATAAGAGTCAGGGGTTTTGTGAATGTAGTTTTAAGATGTGGTTTTGTGTTTTGAGTTTTGAGAAAACAGGTGAAGGTTTCAAGATTTTTTTTTTAGCATTTGTGAAAAACTGTAAATGTACCCCTGAGACCAGGTTGGGAATAACACAGAACACTGCGACAATACCATTGGAATTGCCAACATGAAGAGCGTAACTTGACTACCGTCTTTTGAACCATTTCTGATAAGATCATTTTCTAGTCAATATCTGCCTCTAGCGGCAAGGTAAATAAGACAACTGTCTCTCAAAATACTAGTCTTGTGGGTTGCTTGCTGTTTCTAAGATATATTAGATATATTAGAGCCTACTGGCGTGGACTGATTGGTTGGAGCCAGTACCTCTTTCAGTGGTTGAACTCGATGAACTCATCCCACTTTTATAGGTGTAGACTGCCCTCTACTGGTTATGTTACACCATACACATTACAAAAGTCGTAGTAGCCTTAATTAGAACAGTAAACTATTGAATGTAAACAAAAAAACTAGGATCAGAGATTACTGTTTTTGCAAACCAAATGTATCTGCAAGCAGGTGGTGCAGAGTAGATATTTACAAATAAGTAATAAATAAGTATGCCATTTTGTTTTTAATTGATTATGTTCAAGTTCCATGTTTCAAGGCCGAGTTGCTCTACCTCCCTGAAAGTGAAGTGAAAGTATATTTTATTTAGATGATTTCCTGTCACCACAGACCGGATCAGGATCAATACAGTCCTTTGTAGACAATGACAATCAACACAGTAGATTAAAAGCATTTTGTCTGTGGCATTTTAGTCTGTCACAACAGCAGTTACAAGCAACTGAGAAAAAAACCATAAGGTACAGAGGCATATTTACAAGCATTCCTTCAGGCATCCAATGAACAGCTACAGTAAGGGACCCTGCTGCTGACCACCAGTAAGACTATAGATGGATGATGATGATGCAAGTCTTAATTCTCCACACAGTAACTCAAGTGTGCATTTTAACACTTCACATCATTGATAACTTTACTTAAAGTGAAATGGGCAACCAGGGTGGAGAATTGGGACGCAACCGATGGTTGTTGGATTTTCGGGCAGTTGTAGGCTTGTTCCTCATAAAACAGCTCACTGTCTTGGTTTGTCCTAAACCATTCTCAAGCCCCCAAACCAGAGCCAAACATTTACACAAAGCTCTGCCAAGAATAGGAAATAACAAACTGAATTACTGTTGTGATACAACAAATGGACGACTAGTGTGGCTGAAGAGGCTGAGAGGAAAGGGATGGGCAATTATGGGGAATCATTTCGGTCTGAAAGCGATCGCTCTTTAGTGGGGAATGCAACTAACAAAGTGGCATGTGTGGATATTCTGGGCATAACGGTCATGCCATTCAGCCTGAGCAAAGTATTTCAGTGGCATGTGTGTAGTGGGGGGCATGACGCCTTGCAATAATACCAAATAAAAGGGTTCAATGGTAGAAATACACGGATAGAAGATGGAGAACCACGAACATTCGCTCTTCATTTTGGATGATCTGTATTTCTACCACTTAAATCAAACATTCTGCATTAAAAAAGCCAGGAATGGAGGATGAAGTAAAGACTGGGGAAAAAATGAAAATTATATTCTGTCCAAGTTCTCCATTCTCAACTTTCATGACAGACATTTTAATAAGACATTTATTTGTTGAGCTTCTTCATCCTCTGGTCCAGAGAGGCAAAGTTTTCCTCCACCGACAAGAGGTTTTCCTTCATGGTTGTCTGCACCTGATTGGAGGAATAAAAATGGGGAGGTGGTTAAGGGTGGAGAAAATAAATTAGGTGTAGGAAGAAAGGGGGAGGTGGTTAAGGGTGGAGAAGGGAGATTAGGGGGGTAAGGGTAGAGAGGGGATATCAAGTAAAGGAGGATGAAGGGGGAGAAGGTTAAGGGTGGAGGAGGAAGGTGGAGGCCTTGGTTATTTCTATATAACACATCCTGCACTGCAGTCTTAAAGACAACTGCGGTTTAGCTACATGAGGACATTGTGGAAATAAGACTACAGCATACAGGAGGTGACAACTCAGAGGTCATGGACATGTTTGTTTCCAGATAAATGAGAACTGAATCCCCTCTTCTCCGACCACCATGCCCAGCGAGGAAAACGCAACCTCGTCTCTCCTTTCTACCCATCAGATAGATGAGCGTTTTGAGGCGTGGAGCAGCTGTCCTACCTGGGAGAGCAGTGTCCCGTTATCCTTCAGGGAGTTGTTGATCATCTGCTGGGTGGTGTCCAGGTGGGTGAGCAGCTGGCCAAACTGCATGGCTGTGGACCATCAGAGGGATACGTGAGGCCAGGCCCCACGTTTACACAGGCGCTCTTATTCAGACGCCTATGCCTTGGGCTTTAGGCCAATCAAATTCTTTGTAGTGCCACAAATTTATTTGAACAGGAAACACAAAAATACAGGGACTTTGTTTGTGGGGGTCTTGAGGCCAGGTGAGGTTACTGGGGTGTGCGGGTCTGGAGGCCAGGTGAGGTTACCGGGGTGTGGGGGTCTGGAGGCCAGGTGAGGTTACCGGGGTGTGGGGGTCTGGAGGCCAGGTGAGGTTACCGGGGTGTGGGGGTCTGGAGGCCAGGTGAGGTTACCGTGGTGTGGGGGTCTGGAGGCCAGGTGAGGTTACCGTGGTGTGGGGGTCTGGAGGCCAGGTGAGGTTACCGGGGTGTGGGGGTCTGGAGGCCAGGTGAGGTTACCGGGGTGTGGGGGTGTGGAGGCCTGGTGAGGTTACCTTGCTCATGCAGTTCCTTGACGGCCATGAGCCTCTGCACCACCTGGGGCACGGAGGTTGCCATGGCGTCCCACTTGTGCACCACGTCGTACAACTGGGATACCTGACAGACACATAACAGCAGATATGTCAGGCTACTACTTATCGTTTGCCCATTTTGCACAATAAATGATCATGGTTATATAATGTGATTGAGTACATGTCAAGTGTCAGTAGCCCACTGGTCCATCTCTCCTACAGTACAAACCAGGTGGGCAATCTGACGATATTATATCGTGAGCGATCTTATACACGTCAACAATCTACTTTTCAAGCAAATTGCAGAGATTGTGATCTTTTATGTCCTCATAATAATGTTAAAACGACAACAATGACTGTCTACTAGATGGCTGTGTGGATTGGCTACAGATATCACTAACTACACATTAGAGCAGTCGAAAAAAAGATTAAAGCAGCAAATGGAAAAAGGTGACTGAGGCGGCCACATTGTTCTTAACTAAGGATATGGTGCTGTTGAAATCTGTGGAAAACGTGGGATTTAAAAGAATAATGGAATGTTTATTTTTCTGAATTTGAAAAGGGCACACCTTTGTTGTTTATATTTTATTACTGCAATTTCTGAGTACTTTAAGATTGAGTGTTATTGTATGTGTATTTATTGACTGCTGATTACAACTTTAATATTTAAAAAGAAAAGTTGGGTCTCTTGACTTCTGTTTTGCGCCGTTGATTAGTCACTTATAATTATATTTTTTTTGTTTTTTGCCCTGTTAGCATACTTATGCTTGACAATGGTGACAAGGAGTGACTTCAACAACCAAGACATTCTGAGCTTTCAGGTAGCATTGAGCCTAGACAGCCCAAAACACCCACATGAAAGACTCAAACGTGTGGGAGCTCTTCAAGAGAAAAACATTCACATCCAGATGGTGCAATGTGCACAGTATGTCAGAATTGGATTTCAAATAACAATTTTACACGTCAAATACACTAATAAATAATTTGTTGCATTTGTAAAGCGCTTTAAATTGTAGAGGAATAACCTCAAAGTGCATGAAAATAATACCTACCTAACTACATACCTACATACATAGGTGAGAGTTCCAGAGGTGAGGTCCAATGAAAGAGGCGTGGTCTCTTATTTTTCTGAGCTGTGTTTGTGGTACATTGAGCTGATTGGTGTTTCTGGACCATAGTCAGATAAGTAGCTTCATAGCTTGAAAGTATAATTCTAAAGTCAATTCTTTGAGGGAAAGGAAGCCAATGAAGATCAGCAAGGAGGCAGATTTATTTGATTTTCTCATGATCCTTGCCGCACGGTTTTGGATGAGCTGTATTTTATGAACTCAATATGCAGGCCCTGGTAGTGCATTCCCATAGTACATTCTGGAGAAAACAAATAAACAGATAAGCTTTTCTCTGCATCAGAAAAAGGCGAGAGAAGGTCTTAGATGAGAGATAGTGATGTTTTACAGACATGTCTAATGTGGGCTTGAAAAGAGAAAGTAGGGTCACATTTCCCCCCCAAATTCGTAATGACTGAGGAGAGGGTAATGATGTGGCCGTCAAAGTCAGGGCAGATGTTGTAGGAGTTGGTGATTTGTTGTTGGGTGCCGATAAGCATTGACTGTCTTGCTGCTACTGATTTGGAGAAGGTTGTTCTGCATCGTTTTACCTCATCCATACCGTTGAACCGGTTGACCTGGCAGATGGTGTGTCAGGTTTTGGTTTGAACGTACACCTGTGTGTTATCTGTGTAGCAGTGGAAGTGAACTCTGTGATGTCTGAAGATCTGGTCCAATAGAAGCATGTACAGCAGGAAAAGAACAGGTCCTAGCAACAACCCATATGGGACACCACAGATGGTATGAACTGATCTTGAATCAACGAGAGAAACATACTGCTTGCGGTTAGATACGTAGGAGTTGAACCATTTGAAGGCAGTCCCAGAGATGGCAGCATGCTCTTTTAGGCGCTTGAGTACAATGGTGTGATCTACAGTGTAAAAAGCAGAACTGAGGTCCAGAAGAATCAAAATGTGATGATTAATCTGATGATTAAAAACCTTCACCAATGCTGTCTCAGTACTATGCATTGGCATGAAGCCAGACCTGATGAAGCTGGTTAGCACTGAGGTGAGTGTGAAGTTGAGTTGCCACAATTGTCTCCAGGACTTTAGAGTTTGCAAATAGGCCTGTAGTTTGAAGGGATGTCTGGGTTTTCTCCTAAAAAAGGGGGTGACAGCTGCCAACTTGAATAGTGAGCCCAGTTGAACAAACAAGAGAAAATGCCTGAAGCTGAATTTTCCTATTGAAAAACAGCAACATGTGATATATTTGTTGAACTGTCACGTAGCCTATATCGTTTGTATGTTTGAATAATAGGCAAATTCACCGTTGGTATTTAATTTGTAAGTTCATTCAAATACCACCAAGGCTCAGCTTTTTTAACTGGGAGTATCGCAAATTTTTTCACTGAGTTGTTAATTCAGGGATTCACCTGGAAACCATTAGCAGCTGGTTGGGTACCAACAGCATTAGCAGCTGGTTGGGTACCAACAGCATTAGCAGCTGGTTGGGTACCAACAGCATTAGCAGCTGGTTGGGTACCAACAGCATTAGCAGCTGGTTGGGTACCAACAGCATTAGCAGCTGGTTGGGTACCAACAGCATTAGCAGCTGGTTGGGTACCAACACCATTAGCAGCTGGTTGGGTACCAACAGCATTAGCAGCTGGTTGGGTACCAACAGCATTAGCAGCTGGTTGGGTACCAACATCATTAGCAGCTGGTTGGGTACCAACAGCATTAGCAGCTGGTTGGGTACCAACACCATTAGCAGCTGGTTGGGTAGCAACACCATTAGCAGCTGGTTGGGTAGCAACACCATTAGCAGCTGGTTGGGTACCAACACCATTAGCAGCTGGTTGGGTACCAACATCATTAGCAGCTGGTTGGGTACCAACACCAAGTGGCGTGTCCTTTTGGTGCATTAAGTAGGAAAACAGGGTCAACCAAGTACATATTAGAGGTGTGAACCTTCACCCGACACACAATTCAGAGGGTAACGATTCTATTATAAACTGATTTTTGATGCATCTTGTCCTCCAATTCTTTAATTAAAAATACAAATACTTGAAACTGTCTCTTTCAGCATTTATATTAATCATCTGTTTTAAATCTCTGTCAAATTTTAAGTCGACCTATTTTTCCAGTTATTCAGGAGTATTTTTGGTGTAACCACAAGTTTTGACATATTATTAGAGGAAAATGCATGGTCTATAACACGGTCAATAACATTACTTAAAAGGCTGCCTTTTACACAAATACGATAATTTGTACCATGAGGTATTATAACATATTGTATCGTTTATGTGGAAAATCAAAATGTGATTATTCACTCTGCAATAACATTTAGCCAATACCCGTGTGGCTTTTGAAAAAGGTTCTCATTTGTAAATGCAGCTGCCAGTCAAGTATAATGAGCTGTTACCGTTACACACGAGTCTGTGGCATGGATGTCCCGGAATCGCAGGTATTGGCCACCTGGCTGGCTTACGGATCGACTCCATCACTCTGGATATTGTCAATGTACATCACAGGTATAGCACAGGTATAGTGGTGTTTGTGAACTCAGAGAAGGGCACCAGGGTATGGAGGAGGAAGTGAAAGCCTGTGTTTTCCACGACCGAGTAAGAGATCCTTTGCAATAAATGTGGCAATGGACTGTGTGATCTTTGTCCTTTTTGGACATCTGAGGTAAAGTTGATAGCCTCAATTTTGTATAAGTCTGATTAGCAGCGTTTTGCTTGGTTGATGCTAGCCCTAGCTCTGTGTGAAAACGGGACATGTGATTCTTTATATTTGTAGTCTTGCCAAATAATTTAATCCACGCTCAACAGGTCTTGCACATAGCATAATCTTTATCAAGCTTGTTCTCCTTAAAAAAAAATGTGATGTGCCCAAACATCTGCTTTAAAGCAGCTAGGTGCAATTTTAAGCAGTCAGCTGCTCTCCCTGCGCCATGTCTCCTATCTACGTTAGACCTACATCAGACAGGCTGCTCCCCCTGCGC